>JBBMEG010000024.1:7616598-7655713 GCA_037832605.1 Cyclanthera cordifolia
AAAGAAAAAAAAAGGGGGGAAGTGTGTTGGTTTTTTTTTTTTTTTTTTTTTTTTTTTTTTTTTTTTTTTTTTTTTTTAATCCATTTTTATTTGTTTTCAAATATTCTTTACCTATTTAAATTAAAATTTTAAATTTCTTCTTAAATACTTTTTTCAAATATTTTTAAAAATAGATTTAATACCTAAATCTAACGTCATATTATTTATTTATTTTTTTTAATTTTTAACTTCTTATTCATTTATATTTAGGGTTTAAGTGGATTTTTTTTTCTTCTAAAATAATATAAATTTGTTTGAATTAATTAATAAACTCTAATTATAAAATAATAAGACATAAATTATAAATTTTGAATAAAGTTTGAGTTTAGTTTTTATAATTTAAAAATATAGATTTTAGTCTCTATAATTTGGAGTCATATAAAATTTAGTCAATATATTTAGAGAAATATAAAATTTAGTTCATGTGATTTGAAAAAAATAAAATTTAGTGCATATAATTTGATAAAATATAAAAAATAGTCCATCTTATTTTTAAATTTTAGGCAAATTAAATATGTAGTGTAATTTCTAAGGTATAAATTATGCGAATTTTTTGACTATCAATTACTTATCTCAGACTCTCATCATTAAATCCATAAAACTTATATATATTTTATTCACCAATAATTATCAATGACTATTTTTTTTTTTTTTATCAAATTTTTAGATTAAATTCTGGTTTTTCAAAACATATATAGAAACTAAATCGTAGATTTTTCAAAATCATGAAGACGAAAGTCTATATTTTTAAATCATTTATTTATATACAATATTTTTTATTTTTTCATTTATTAGATATCATATTTTAGAAATTGATATTTTAATTTAAAATTTTATTTTTAATATTAAATTAACTGTTATTTTATAATTAATTTCGTAATTTAAAAACAAAATTGATGATAATTTAATAATTAACTTTAAAATGTCTCCAAAAAATAAAATAACTTTAAAATTAAATTTAATAATCAATTTTATAATTTAAATGAAGCAGTTGTTTGATTCTAAATAATTGTTAGTGCTATATAATACTTAATTTTTTTAACTTATTTTTCAACAATAAAATATCATTTGTTTTGTTTTAAACTTTTTTTTTTTAATAATTGTATTAATTTTTCTAACTTTTTCATTTAAATTTGAACTCTGTGACTTAATATATATGTACATATTTTCATTTTCAATTATCTAAATAAATTTTAAATATTTATTAATTTATATTTTAATAAAAATCGTGAATAAATAAATTAATGAGATACTATTATAAAAAAATCTTAAATCAATTTGAAATTTGAAATATAAATTAATTTTTTTTATTTAAACATATTCATATATGTCACATCATAAAAAAAAATCAATACACTTTTTGCAACTCTTCCATATTCACTCTTCATCCAAACAAAAATATTAATAATCACTATATTTAATTATTGTACCAAAACCTTCAACCAAGCTGGCTATTAGCAATCATTCAAAAAACCACTCTTTAAATTCTCAAACAAACACCCCTATGCATTTTTTTATCAATCTAATAAAAAATTTAGTAAAATTAGATAATTCATTCCCTCATTACTATCACACCATTAGAATGTCAAATATGATGAAGTTAAGGAGTTAAGTTAACTGTATTTATTATTAAGTTAACTTGAGTTAATTATTATTTTTTTTTAATGAAATTGTAATGCAACAAATTAGATGAATTAATTTTATTTCATAATAACCTCTTGAATTAGTTTTAAAATATTAGAAATTCCATGCTCAATTTTGAAATTAAAAATCAGAAATCACTCCTACCATGTTAAAAAATCAAAAAAAAAAAAAAAAAAAAATGACAAACATCTACCATCCTTCAACTGATTACTCCGCATCTAAACAAGTGATTACAATCATAGTAACTAATCACTCTATAAAGAAACATATTCAAATTTCAAACAAACTATTATAACAATCATTCTATCCAGTCACTCTACAATTACCCACCCAAACGTCTTCAAGTTTTCCCACAGCAAATTTATTGAGTAGGATTAGTCAAATTGCATGTTAGCATATCTTTGAATATTCATTGTATGAAAGAATATACAAATGTGACTCTTTAAATTCTAATAGTAGAGGACAGTAACCTTCTTGAAAACTAAAAAAAGTACCAAAAGTTTCTCAAGATTAACTATTGGATGATGCAATACAAGTGTTTTTTTTTTTTGTTAAAAATCAATCTTCACTTCTCTTTATATAGCAAAGATCTATTAAGCTTTGTTTGAATAATTTATTGTAGAAGTTTGAAATGAAAATTCTCTAAGAGAATAAGTTTATTTGAAAGAGAGAGTGTTTCAAAGCCTAATGACAGATTAGAGAGGAAAATTAGATGGGTAATCTTGTGGGTGTGATTTGATTGTTTTTTTTAACCATCCCTCTTGCTCTTGGAGGTTGGAGGGAAGAACATCATACACATCTGTGAAGGTATCTGCCACTGGGGGCTTTTCAGACCTTTCTGCCAATTGAATTGCCTCTAAAATCTATAGCAAAAAAAAAAGAAAAGAAATTTTGTGTTAGAAACTAATTTACCAAATCTTTTGCTAAGCAGTTTTGCTCACCATTCTTCTTGGTTCAACAACAATTGGAAGTAAAAAGATTTGAATTTGTATGACCTCTTAGTCATGTACGCGTACTTATGTCGGTTAAGCTATTGTTGCCTTCGCTCATAATTTCTTAGCTTTGTGGAATACAAACTTAATCCCAGTTTTATAAACATCAAAAATAAGATTTTACTACATTCGACAATATTCTTCAAAATCCGATAGAACTTCATAAAAATAAAGATAAATTATAAATTTAGTTCCTATGATTTCATGAAACTTAGAGTTTAGTCTCTATGGTTTGAAAATCTAGACTTTAGTCTTTATGATTCGGAGAAATATAGAATTTAGTTCCTATAATTTGGAAAAATATAAAATTTAGTACCTATGATTTGAAGAAATAGAATTTAGTCCCTATGGTTTGATAAAACCTAAACAATAGTCTATATTATTTGTAAATCGTAGGCAAATTAAGTATGCAAATGTGATGTATGAATTATGTATTTTTTGGTCAATTAATTACTTATCTCACACTTTCATCATTAAACATAAAAATAACTAACTTCTACGTATTTTATTCACCAACAATGACGTACGACAATCTATTTTTTAGATTTTATAAAACCTTAAGGACTAAATTCTAATTTTTCAAACCATAAGGACTAAATTGTAAATTTTTCCAAACAATTGGGACTGAAGTCTAGATTTTTAAACCACGGGGACTAAATTTATAATTTGCCCAAAGAAAAAACAAACAAGCAAATAAATTGAGCAAATTTTGAACCTTCCAAACAGATTTAAGGTTGGAGCTTTTTCTGGTGAAGAAGACCCATAGAGCAACTAATGATAATTTTGAGTTCTTGTTTAACCTAATTTACTATGTTTCTTTATCTAACTAAAAAATTGAAATAACAAGGATGTTATTAAGTATCAGCTTTGAAAAGACCATGTTCTAAACCCAAAACTTACCTGTTTTCTTGAGTTGCTTCTAAGCTCAGCTTCAGCCTCATTACTCCACCAACCATTGCTTTCAATCCATTTCCTAAATCTAGAGACAGGGTTTTTTGCAGTGCTCCACCATTCCATTTCCTCAACTGGACGATACCTAGTCGAATCGTCGGATGTCGAGTGGTGACCAACTCTATATGTAAGAGCCTGTTAAATGAAACAAAATACATCAGATCATCATAGTCATCCCATTCAAGACAGATTATGAACTTTTATTACCTCAATTAAGATAGGCCTTTGTTCTTGAATTGCCATTTCTCTAGCAGCTCGAACTGCATTATATACAGCAAGTGCGTCATTGCCATCTACACGAATACTACGAACACCATAAGCCCTACCTTTTACAACCAACCCATCACCTGTAAAGTAAGGAAACACTCTAAATTTAAATTTCGTAGTACATTCTTTACAATTGCAAGTAGTGAGATGATGAGATACTTCGAAACTGATCGGAAACAGGAGTACTGATTGCCCATCCATTGTTCCGGCAAATGAAAATAACAGGCACCTCCAAAACGGCTGCGAAATTCATTGCTGCGTGGAAATCTCCCTAATGTAACATGGTAAAAGCAACAGAAAAATTAACCTTACAACTTGGAAGAGTCTACAGTCATATGTAAAAAAGAACTCCAATCTTACTAGTCTTGACCAGATTTCAAAACTGTTTTTTGATTTGAACTGCTTATCCTCTAAAACATATGCTGAGGTAATGTTAGGTGTAACAAATGCCAAACCCCGTCTTATAACCATTTGTTGATTCCTCTTTTCCGTAAGAAAGTATTCATATCCAAACCAAATTTCAAAAATCAAAATAAGTACGTTAAATTATGTAAATCATCAATCAACCTAAGAGCTTACGTAGGTTGGGGTAAATGTAATTAGATCAACTAACACTCCTTCTCACTTGTGAGTCTTATAAATTTGATAAATGACCTACAAGTATAATTAATTTTAAAAGGGGAGGAAAATGACACAACAAGGATTCAAACTCACGACCTTCTGCTCTACCATGTTGAATTATGTAATCACCAATCAACCTAAAAACTTAAGCTGATAGGTTGATATAAATTTAATTATATCAACTATCAAAGTTTTCGAAAGCTATTTTTTAGGACCCGTTTAATAACCATTGTTTTTCTTTTTAAAAAATTTAAGCTTATTTGAACTCAGATTCTCTACAAAGAATTTCATATTCTCCGGAGAGAGTAGGTGAATTCTAACCAAATTTCAGAAACCAAAACAAGATTTTGGAAGCTATTTTTTTAGCTCCCAAATTCTGATTTGTTTTTAAAAAACAAAGATAAGATATAGATATCAAAATAAGAAAACTCAACCGATGAAGTAGTTGTTGCAGGCTTAAAGTTCAAAAAACAAAATAATTATCAAATAGGGCTGTTTTCAAACTATAGTTTGGTTTTTAAACAAATTGGTAAAATGTAGATATCAAAGTAAGAAAATTCATAGGTTGGAGTAGTTTCTGTAGGCTTAATTTTCAAAACCAAAATCAAAATCAAAATCAAAATAGTTATAGAACGGGGCCAAAGATTCTTTACCTCACTTGTTCCTCCATCGCCAAAATAAGTGACTGCACAAGCATCCCTCTTTTCCACCTTCATTGAATATGCAGCACCAACGGCATGAGGGATTTGGGAACTAGAAACAGAAGTAAAATATGAGCAGTAAGATTTGAAGTGTTAGAAGATCTACTTGAGTGTTTTGACATATTGAGCTCAAATCTTACGCGATCGTTGATGCTACCGTAAAGTAATTGTGTCTCTTCGATCCATAATGGACAGGCATCTGCCTCCCTTTACAATAATCATGTTTGTTTCCGAAGCACTGGTTTGCAAATTCTTTTAGAGTGAAACCACGCCATATAAGTACTCCTGCCTCCCTATACTGTATGGCAAGGGAAAATTACATTAAGATTATCAATCTTACTGATGTCAACTAATTCAATATTTTTATACAACTTGTGAACATCTTGACCTATTCTCACATAATGATTCTGATAGAGCCTAACTCTATCAACGGCCCCCTCACTCACCTGAGTTAATATGAATATACTTGTATTGATTTAGAGTAAAGAGTACATTACATAGCCATAGAGGACTAACTTAACCACCCCAAATGTAACTTCCTAACTAACAAGAGACCTAATAACAAGATCCTATTAATTACCCAGCCCCAAAAATACACCCAAGGTGCTTATTACAAGAACTAAAACAAAAAAAGAACACTAAAATTGAATATATAAGATATAAGAAAACACTTTTCCAATGGTTGGAGGCGGCAGCGGCAGTGGACACTGATCGGAGGTGGCAGAAGTGAAAGAAATTTGTATTGGTGAAAGCGTTTGTTGGAAGGAAAAATGACTGAAGTTGTATACATGCTCCAACATTCAATTTGAACCCACTTTGTGAAGTTCTTTAAACAGTTTTTTTAGGCCTTTCAAAGCAACTCATATATGAAAATTTGGCCTAAGTTCAAATTTTTTCTCCACGTTGGGTAATTCCTCAATTGGTTGGAGTAAAAAACCTTGCTAAAATGTGGCCCACCAAAGAAATACATTACAATTTACAGGCCCACTTGATTTCTCATTTAAATCCTCGATTAATTGATCATTTGGATTTTTAGAGTGAGCCTCCCATAGGTAGAAGACAGAGGCTTTAATCAATTCATCAAACTTCTTTCTTTCTCCAAGTAAATTAGGCCCATTATTCACCGAAGTACCGATCTCAGTAGTTGATTATTTTCCACATTCTCTTAATATTGCCAATTAGGCCCATACCTTCAAAATGTTGTTTTTTAACAAGTATATCTCGATGAAAGTTAGTCCGTCTTCTTCGTTAAGCAACCCACAAAAAAAACCTTCCACATTCACATAAATCTCCAGCAACTCTCGGTTGAACGACGCTCCATGATCAATAAATCCCACGAGAAAGAGTAAGCATTGCTGATTGGAGAGAAAATTGTCCACGATTGCAAAAATAATACGACCAATACATTTCGATCCATGAGCTTCTTTGATCAAACAAATAATCCGGCCAAATTTATCAAAAAGAAGCCAGCTTCGATTACTCACATGGGTCGGGTTGACCAAAACAATTTGGTTATGTGAAGGCATTTTGTCAAGTTGGTCTGATTGAATCGGGTTAGGTTCAAGCCGTTCGGGTATTGAAGGTGCTTTCTTGCGATTTCTTCTCTTTCATCTGTGACTTGATCAATTACTATAAGTAGAGAATTCATCGATTGTTGGCACTTTTCTATTTCTATTGGTGGTTGCTTTCGCGATTTCACCTTTCGAAGGTACTCTAGATGAATCTTCTTCATTTGCATAAAAACTTTCTTTTTCTATATCTCTTCCATATTGATTGTCCACAACTTTTTTTGGTGTGCCGAGTATTTCCTTTCAACAAAATATACCTTTGCTGCCCCATTTGCATCTTCTTTCCTTGACCAAATCCTCTCCTCCAAACTCTTTTTCTCGCCAAAAAACCTTGAAATTTAAGCTCATGGTCAACTGTACTCTTGGCCTTGTTTTTAATCCATGGAGCTAATT
The DNA here is from genome assembly GCA_037832605.1 of Cyclanthera cordifolia. Classification (NCBI taxonomy): domain Eukaryota; kingdom Viridiplantae; phylum Streptophyta; class Magnoliopsida; order Cucurbitales; family Cucurbitaceae; genus Cyclanthera; species Cyclanthera cordifolia. The sequence goes on from JBBMEG010000024.1 coordinate 7,623,775, forward strand.
CAAAAGTTAGAGTTATATCAGAAGGCTTAGTATGAGTTAAATTGCTAGGAGCCTCTTTGTCATAGATCAAGATTTTATCCAATCGGTCTAAAAAGTAGGAACCACTATCACGTGCACACTCAATTACATTATCTTCTTCTATTCCCATGTCGCCTTCATCAAGATCGGATGCTCCTTCAAGATTAGCAACACTTTCGTTATTGCTTATCGATTCAACTTTCTAGCTTTATCCATCGAGTCTTCTTGAATTCGTCTCACCATTCTTTCTCTCAAAATCAGCTTCAACAGGGGATTCTTTTTGTGTTTTATTTTGTGATTTGTAATTCTGATTTTCTTGATCTTCATTACTCTGACAAAATGGCTTCTTGATTCAACATCTTTTCCTCTTCCTCCCATGCTTCTTTGCTTCGTATTCAGCCCACTCTTTTCTTATTTCTCTCAACTCCCTTACGGTATCATTCACCAATCTTTGTAATTCATTTTCACAATGTGCATTGCTCTCGAGACTTCCATCTGAATTTTCATTTAAGTAGTTACCAAAGATCGTCACTCTGATATCAATTGATAGAGCCTAACTCTATCAAACGGTCCCTCACACTCACTTGAGTCAATATGAATATACTTGTATTGATGTAGGGTAAAAAGTACATTATATAGCTCATTGAAGACTAACAAACAAACCACCCCAAATGTAACTTCCTAACTAACTAACTAACAGAGACCGAATAAGAGGATCCTATCAAACTCTCAGCCCCTACTACATTTGGTTGCCAAAGTAATTCATAGCATATTAAATCATAGATAAGTGGCTACTTGAACTCATTCTCTCTAATATCTTTATTCTGTGGGTGAATCGATGGTGGTCGTGAACAAAATAGACAAGATGTTAGAGTAAGCAAATAATGTTCTTTCCACATGGGAGCTCGAATCTTAGACCTTGAGGAACTTTCCCAACCATGCTATGCCCTTAGCTTACAACCTGGCACCGACGCGATCCTTTGGAAACATGTTCAACTTTTCACTTGGTTCACAAGTGAGAATTAGAATGTACATAATAGTAAGGAAAATGGCGAGGGGGAGAAGTGAAGTTGTAACCTGTGGAACAATGAGGTCATCCAACGACAACGCGGCTGCAGAAGCAATGTTAATTGCTTCTTCTCCAATGGAGGTCACATAGAAGGAAATTCTTCCTTGCCTTTGTGCTTCATAGAAGATAGTGTCCATTGTTTGGAGGGTAACCATGTCATTGTACATCTTCATAGCAACATCCTTGCTTACCTAAATGAAAGGCACTATCAAGTTCATAAAATGCTTACTTATTGCAGTTGAAGTTGGGACAAGCAAGAGAGAGAGACTATGGGAATATGTTCAGCATAAAACTACCTGTGTAAAATTACTATACATACTAGGTTCGCCATTGTCATCAAGAACGCGGAAGCAGGGTATTCGCTCCTTGTCGCAATCAGAGATGAAACTCATTTGAGGAGTAAATTTAACCTTTCCTCCTGGAAAATCCAAAACCTTGTACAAGAAATGCAAAGTTTCACTTTAAACAGATGCCATTTAATTAATATCATGAACTTGTACACAAATGATGAGAAACAAGATAAGAATCCGAGAGGAATTTCCATCTGAATTGTCTTATTATATTTGATGATAAAACTTTGGATTACTTCTTTTCTTGATTACAACTTCCACCTTCCAGACAACACAAACAGAATATACAATATAACATTAAGGAATATCAAGAATTGACAAAGGTGGCAAAATTGGCCTTTATTTTACTAATAACCCATCAAACTATCAACAAATTACATATTGCTGATGGATCTTCTTTTTGCTCTCAAGCTCATATTCTTGTCTGACTAACAATACTCTGCACTATCAAGGGGAAGAGAAGAGTGATTTTAGGCAGGGAAAAAATATGTAACCACTTCTGGTAAGATACCATTTCATTTTTATTGAGCCAAATATCCGTTTCAGTATAATGAGTTTTGATTGCCTATTAAATAAAACGAGGTCTCGTCTCAAAATCAATTGATACAATATATATGATCTTCTACCAGCACAACGCTCAGATAAAGATTAAAAATTAAGAGCTATTTCAACGCATTATAAGAGCAGCAACAATCTAAAACTGAATTTGGAATATAAAAGAATAAAAAATATTTAATTCGAAACTAGAATCGACGTTGACCGCATCAGAGTGTATTCTACCTGATTGTCGCGACCATCATTGACAGAATCCGATTGTTTTTCCACTTTAATCGATTCAAAACGACGAGCAGACAAATGGGTAGGCATATCTTCAAAACCCAAGACTCCATTTCCGATCTTCTGAGCCGCAAATGGAGTTTTACGAAGATGGGTTGAATAAGAGCTCAAAAAACCCAACAAACTCATCCCGTTTCTGAAATAGGGAAAGATCAACTTCGTTGATTTTGCCACATGAAACGCCATTGCTGGACGAGGAGTAGTTCAGATTGATGGGTTTCTTCAGAGAATAAAATGTGAATTTGTTGGGGTTCATATAAAATATAAAAAGGAAAAGAGAAAAGGTATTTTGATGCGAGTTTGTTGCTTTGGGATAGAAATTGCTAATTTCATAAAGAAATACTTATCCGATCTTAGGTTCCGCTGCTGGATCAGAAGTGGCATTCATATCCGTTCCAGCAAAAAAAACAAAACATTGAAATTCATACAGGGTGTTCGTGTTCTTCACGACTCGTTTATATTTTGTTTTTAGGCAAAATTATGAAAGATACTCTTATATTTGGGATTTTTTTTAACTTGTATCAGGAATATTCTTAAACTTTATAAAATGTTTCACACATATAATTTGATTAAAAAAAAATGTCCCTCAACTATAAATTATAAGAAGTTTCAAAAATACATTTAGCTATTAAAACTTTATAAATTATTTAGCATTAATTTTTTTTAAAAATATATTAAAAATTTTGTTTCCAATACCAACCTATTTAAGTGTATATTTTTTTAATCTTTATACTTTAACAATGAATTACTTTTATCTGTTAATATTAGTTGTTTTGTTTATTGAATGATAAATCTGATATTGAAATTAGTTTCTTAATATATTTATCTTATAATTCTTGTTAATCATTTCTTTTATGTATTTATTATTTTACCTTTGTTTTTTGATACAATGAAAGTAGAAGTGTACATGGAGTTGAGTTAAGGAGATTTTTTAGACCAATCTAAAATTTCGAGTAGGTGAATCCATCAACTCATACAATCATGTGTGTTTGAGTATTAAATTTGGTTTTGTTAGTTCGAGTTGTCGAGTTATCTGAATACTTCTAATAAAAAGTCATTGATTCTTAGCTTAAACTAACTAATATTTTCGACTAGTTGTATTGTGCTTTACATTTTTCGCGTTTAATGTTATATTAGCAATTGATAAAAAGAAATAAATGTTTAAATAACAGTTTGGAGGATATTTGGACTCAGCCGACCCTAGTGGGTTATAATCTCCACGGTCGACCCTCTGGGGTTGTGACCTTCTCAGTGTAATTCATGGACGTCACACCTTGTGGGTATAACGATCCTATGTGTAACTTGAACTCAGTCAATCCTTAGGGGGTCTTGACCTTTATGGCCGACCCTTGGGGGACTCCAACTTCCTTTGTCGACCCCTTAGGGACCAGACTTCCTTTTGTCTGGCCTCCGAGGGGTCTTAGCCTCTTTTGCCGACCCCTTAAGAGTCAGACTTGGATTGGTCCGACTCTTAGGGGGTCCTGGCAACCTTGGTCGACCCCTAGAGGTCGGATTCAAATTCGACCGACTCTCGGTGGGTCCTAACCTCCATTGTCATTCCTCGTGGATAATTTGGCCTCCTCTACTAACACTTGAGGATTGGATTTCCCTTCAGTCGACCTCCTGGGGGTTGGACTTCTCGGTGTAACTCTTGACCGTTACAAACAGTCTTGGATGTTACTTAGACTTGATCGACCCCTAAGGGATCCTAACCTCTATGGCCACCTTGTGGGAGCTTTTACCTTCACAATGTAACATTCTATACGTTGTAACATAAAAGTGCAACAACCTTGAGTGTTACTTGGACTCGGTCAACCCCTATGGAGTCCATACCTCTATTGCCCAACTTCGAGAGGGCTTCGACTTCCTTTATCGACCCCTAGGGGTTAGACTTTCCTTCAGGGTCCGCCAAAAGGAAGTTTAACTGCTAAAGGGTTGGCAAAGGAGGTCAGAGTAAGAATTATATATGTTTATCATCATTGGAAAAGAATACATAAAGTGAGAAAGAAGAATAATTATTTTATAGTAAGATTAAAAAAAAAAAAATTCTATAGAATAATTATTTTAAAGTAAGAATTCTTTTTTTCAAAAATATTTCTATAGAATAATTATTTTGAAGTAAGAATAATTTTTTTAAAAAATTTTTCTATAGAGGGAATGACATATCTATTCAAACAAAATGTTAACATTTTTCATTTAAAACATAATGGTGAATTTGTTTTAATTTTTTTAATACCAAGGGTAATTTTGAAACATTTTAAAGTTCAAGGGCATTTTTTATACTAAACTTTAACAGTTTTCATCCAAATTTAACGGTAGACGCATTTTTGAAACATTTGATAAAGTTGAGGGGTATTTGTGAAACTTTTCAAAGTTCAGGGCAATGTTGGAAAACCCTAAGTATAGGGGTAAGTTTGATAATTTTTCCTTGTTTTTATAATCAACAAAATTTACGAAGGATATTCTTTTTCTTTGTTTATTTTTTTTTTCTTTTTTTTTTTTGAAAAAGGATCCATACATTAAACACCACCAATCAAACCAATACAATCTTCATCCACCAAAGAGGTCACAGAAGGGGGTGAGACCCCACTAAAATTGACGACCCTCCTCCCCAGCAGAGAAAACATTATTTTTTCTTGGGAACACAACGACTTAACTATTTAGTCAAATAGTTGGTTACTCTATAATAAGATCTAACACAAAACAAAATAGTTGTGTTCCCAATAAAATAAAAAAAACATCTATATTAACAAGAATGTTGTTGAACTCAAAACAATCAAGAAGCCATCAATAAGCGAGCTATCCAACACTAATGCATAAGATTCCACCAAAATTTGGGGTAACCAATCCATTTTCGCCTAAATAATAGTTCTGATCCCTTCACAAATTGCAACACATTTCAGGAACTTGGCCGACTAGTTTACGAACTCATTTTTCAACCTAATAAGCTTCGACATACCCATCCAGTCACGCACCACCCCAACCCATCCTCCTAGTCTTGAACGTGGATTGAATGAGGCATATGTATTTAACTTCCAACACCCACGGGTCAGCACTTTCCCCTTTTCTACAGCCAAAGGGATTCCCAATTGTACCGCACTTCATTTAACCTGCAAATGACAAAGTATGAGTGTTAATTGCATTAAATATTACCCTTTGGAGCTTATGGAATTCAGTTTTAACATTATCCGACATGCAAGTGTTTCAATAATTCCATAAACTCTAAATGCCAATAAGGATTTTGAAAGAGTCCTTTGTTGCCACTATCTAGCTAATCCCTTTCCAAAAAACCTTTCATGACTCCTCATATTAAAGAAACCAGGTATCCTAAAAAACCAAAGAGAACAACATCTTCCACAAATTGATAGCAATTTTACATTCTTATAAAATATGCATATTAGACTAGATCCCTATACCACAAAGAATATAAGAGACATGCCTATTGTAAACAATATTGAGATTCATGAAAATTTGTCTGCTTTGTATTATTAGAGACAATGTCTTTATATAGAGTTTACATAATCTAAACTACTAAATGAGCGTAACGGGCTTAACATAAATAATAACATATAAACCTAGTTTGATTAACATAAATAATATCTTGTCGAGATCAAACCTTGTTGTATATTCTCTCGAATAAAATGACAATTCACTTCAATATGCTTGGTCCTTTCATGAAATACTGGATTCAAGGCAATATGTATAACTGCTTCATTATCACACTATAGCTTCGCAGGAACATTAGACTTTACTCCAATTTCCTCTATGAGTCAGATTAACTATACAACTTCGCACGTTGCTTGAGCTATGACTCTATATTATGACTCAGCACTAGAGCAAAATATTATATTATGCTTCTTACTTTTCCATGACACTAGATTGCCTCCCACAAACACACAGTATCCCGAAGTTGACCTTCTATCTTCGTTAGATCCTTCCAAGTGGACATATGAAAAACACTCAATTCATATGCCCATGACCTTCATGTAATACAACTTTACCCGGTACAGACTTCAAATAACCCAAAATTTGTTCCACAGATGTCCAATGATCTATTGTAGGAGCTGACATAAATTGACTCACTACGTTGACAGAATGCAATATATCTTGCATCGTGACAGTTAAGTAATTTATTTTTACAACCATTCTTCTATATCTCTCAGGATCTGTAAAAGCTTTCCCTTCTTTAACTAGTTGCAAATTCGGAACCATTGGCATACTACACGGTTTCACAACTAACTTTCATGTTTCTGTAAACAAATCCATGACATATTTTCGTTGAGACAAGAAGACACCTGTCTTTATCATCATAACCTCAATACCTAAAAAGTATTTAAGAGTTCTCAAATCCTTAGTACAAAACTGCCCATGAAGAAAGGATTTCAGCGAGGCCATACCTGGAACATATACTACTAGCAAAAGAATACCTTGTTCAGATCTCCTCTAAAACACAGAATGATCAGATGAACTCTTTCTCATTCCAAAATTACCAAGCGCCTGACTAAACTTGTCAAACCATGCTCGGGTGCTCTGTTTTAAACCACCGAAGCCTACACACATTGGCATTCTCCCCTGAGCAACAAACTCAGGTGGTTGCTCCATATAAACCTCATCCTCAAAGTCACCTTGCAAAAATGCATTTTTAATATCAAGTTGATATAACGGCCAAGAATTTGAAGCTGCCATAGAAATGAGTAATCAAATTGATGTTATCTTGACAATTGGAGAGAAAGTATCACTACAATCAATACCTTAAGTTTAAGCATAACCTTTGGTAATCAAGCGTGCTTCCAAATGTGCCACCAATCCATATGAGTGTAACTTGACAACATACACCCACTTACACCCAATCGTTTGTTTGTCCAACAAGTCGGTCTACTAACTCCCAAGTGTCATTATCAACTAGTTCATTCACCTTCTCAGTCATTACCTGACGCCACCTAGAATGGGACAACACTGCCTCACTCATATTTTTAGGAACCACCATAGAATCAATAGATATAATAAAAGAATAACCAAGTGAGAACAACTGATGATAAGACACAAACGACGAGATAAGATAGGTACAAGAACGTTTACCTTTACGAAGAGCAATAGGTAAGTCAAGATCATCACTTACATGTAAATCATTTGACGAAGACGCCATCAATGTAGGGCAAGTATCCGTAGACTGTTGTCGCGAATGTCTGGAATAGACCTGAGTTATAGGAGGACTAGAAGGAACCAACTTTGAAGGAGACAGAACTTGACTCGACGATGTTGAGACCACCTCATATAAAAACAAGTCATCATCCTGAAAAGATGAGTTAGATGACAGAGTAAAAACCACATCTTCAAAGAATGTAACATTCGACGAAACAATATACTTCTTAGATGTCAGACAATAACAATGATATCCCTTTGAACTCGAGAATAACCTATGAAGATGCATTTTAAAGATTTCAAATCTAATTTTGTAGATGAGGATTAACATCTTGAACAAAACATGTTCATCCAAAGACTTTAGGCAAAATTGGGAACATTTCTTTAGTAGGAAACAAAACTTTAAATGTAGTATCACCCCCAAAACACTGGAAGACATGCAATTAATCAAGAAACAAGTTGTACTAACATCATCAACTGAAAAATACTTCGTGACATTCATTTGAAATGACAATGCCCTTGCAATTTCAAGAAGATGTATGTTTTTCCTCTCTGCTACCCCATTTTAGTATGGAGTATCAAGACACGAAGACTGATGAATAATACCATTATTGCGTAAATAAGAGCAAATAACAATAGAAAAATATTTCGTTAATAGTTTGATAGAAAAATTGAATTAAGTTGGAATTTCAGAAATAAAGGCACAAAAGATAGAAAACAACTCAAAATGATTTTTCATTAAATAAACCCAAGTGAAACGAGAATAATCATCCACAAAATAACAAAATACCTAAAACCAGTGTAGGAAACTACAAGACTTGGACCCTAAACATCTGAATGTACTAACTCAAACAGAGCATCAACTCGCTTATTGACTCGAGGACTCGAACTAAGATGGTGAAATTTTGCAAACTGACAAGATTCACAATTTAAAGATGATACCTTACTAAACTCTTGATATAATCTTTTCAAAACAGACAACGACGGATGACCTAACTGACAATGGACCTTTATCAACGACTTGGTACTTGCACATGCTACAGCCTGTACTGGAACTTGATAAAAAATGTAAAGACCTCCAGATTCATACCCCCTACCAATAACCTTTTTTTTTTTTTTTCATATGATCTTGAAACAAGCAATATTTAGGAAAAATGAAATAAAAACAATTTAGATCACGAGAAAGTTGACTTACCGAAATTAGATTAAACGAAAATTTAGGCAAACACAAGATAGAGGACAAAGACGGGGTAGGGGTAAGTGTGATCGCTCTAGTTCCCTGAACAGGAGATGATGACCAATCTGCTAAAGTGACAACATGAAATGACGCGACGATAAAGAAGTAGAAAACATATCTATATTACATGTCATATGATTAGTGGCTCCAGAGTCACTCAATTTGATGACGATGTAAGAAGACAATGAGGTTACCTAACTCAGCTAGGACCGCATAAGGAGGATTTGATGATTGGACATGAGGATATAATGATGATGACTGTGATGATTCATTTAACACTCGAAGTTTGGCAAACTTGCCGTAAATTTTGTTCAAGTCAACAATGTTTATAAACTGATCCATCATCAATCCAAGCAACCTCGCTTTAATATGAATTTTCTGCAATTGGATTCCAGTTGTTTCTACATTCATGAGTTCAAACTTCAAACTTCATAATTGAATTCCAATTACAGCTAAATCTAAATATCAAATCACAACCTATTTCAATTAAAGCCCAAATTTCAAATTAGAAATCAATTCCTCAAAACTCCAAATGCTTGTAGCCGCCTAAATCAACGTTGAAACTAAAAAATTGAATATTCAGCCAAATTCCACATTGAACCCAAAAATCAATTAGAATTTAAAAACAAATTTGCAAATCCACCAATGTTGTCTAATCTTTAAAATTTGAACAACTAATTTCAAAGTTGTGAATCCAAATTGAAATCACCGCCTAAATTATTCTTGAATTTACACATACCCCTACAACTAAATATCGATAGATGCCAAAATATAATTTCAATTTCACCCTGAAATCAATTCACGGCTTATTTACAAACCACTCAGAAGAAGCATTCAAATTGATTGCAAAAGTTTAATAGCAAACTCAAAATGGCCAATCACATAATGATCAAATCCAAATTGAAATACGAACCTTTGACCACTTGGACCATCGAATGAAAATTCAAAACACGCCCAAATCTTGCTAAAACACAGATAAACTACACCCAAATTTGCAATGGATTTCACAATTATCAAGCTCCAATCGACTTGCATTTGATACCATGTAAACAATATTGAGATTGAAAAGTTGTCTGCTTTGTATTATTAAAGACAATGTCGTTATATAAAGTTTGCATCCTAATCCTAATTACAAATGGGTCTAAAGAGCCTTACATAAATAATAACATTTAAACCTAGTTTAATTAACTCTAACACCTATAAATTCATCTTTTCTAAATATTGCACCTTAACAGAAGCACGTTGAAAACGACACTTTAGGTCCCCACTTTAACCTTCCTTGAGCAGTGTACCTTCCAAAAGCTACTTCAGCTCGAGGAACCAACCATAGCACTTGAAAAGGAGGTCATGGTTGATATTCTCAAAATATGAGGCCACATGATAAACACTATTAACCGAGAACATCCTATTAGCACTATGATTCTAAATAATTTCATTTGCACAACCAATCTCACAAATCAAAATAAGAAGGATTGCATTAGCATCTTCCATGCAGAAAACCTCTTTAATAATTCTATCATTTCAAATTTTATCCCTCCTGGTCAAATTTGTAACTCTTCTTCACTTCTACTTATTCTTAACCCCTACTATCTATGAGTTCCCTTCTTCAATCTAAGGATCGAGACCAATAAAGATATTATTTTTGTTACCTACTTTCCACTTCTCGAAGTGTCCCATCCCCCAAATAATACTCTTCTAAGCTAGAGATGAAGAGTTACCAATCAGAGTATTAAGATATTTGTTGCCTTTAAAATACTTGCTTTTTAGCACTTTTCATAATAGACTATCAGTTTATATCAGAATTCTCTAACTATGCTTGGTCAATAAGGTTTAATTAAAAAAAACATTAAGGTTTTTGAACCCCGTCCCACCCACCCACCTTTTTACTTCTACCCATTTTCCTACAACTTATCTAATAGGACTTAATCTTACTATTATCATCCTCTAGCAAAAATATGTGCATAAACATTTTAAATCCTCATTAAAAGATTTGGATAACCTAAAACAACTCATTATATAGGTAGGGATCACTTGCCCCACCACCTTGATCAGAACCTCATATAAATAACAATATCCTCTTTCTTACTTGAAGACAGTTCTCCAGCCTACCCATAATGAACCTAAATAGAGCTTTCTTATCCCTAATATTAAGGAGGGAAAACAAAGATGAGTACCAAGATCATGATTGATCTAAACTTCTAGGATTGAACTCAACCTCTTCTAATCTCCACTCCTAATATGGTTTCAAAAGAAAACTACTAACTTGCCAAAGTTAATAATATGGAACAAGGCTTTCTCATAAAAATTTAATATCTCATTAATTTTAAGACACACATCTTTGTCGGCCTTAAAACAATAACATGATAACAAAGCAAAAAAAAAAAAAAAAAAAAAGAAAAAGAAAAAGAAAAAAAAAGATGGAGTTAATTTTAAAACTTATAAAATAGTTTAAGAAATCTTCATTGTACAACAACACCAACGACCTTTCAGCATAAATAATAAAAAGATAGGGAAAAAATGATGCATCTACCGGAGCCTTCTTCGAAGAACAATCTCCACCAAAAGACTGCTACTAATTATCACCATGTACCTGACATAAGACATACAAAGTTCCACCATATTTACTTAGGCTTTACTAAAGCCCAGTTGCTTTGCCATTCAAAACAAGAAATCTTACTCAACCCTATCGTAATCATTTCTCATATCGAGCTTGAGTGTCACCCATTCTGACTTAACAAACTTCTTCTTTCTAATTGTATGAATACATTCAACGTTTTTGAGATGATCTAATAGAAAATATTCTTCTCAACAACACTTTGAGCAACACTTTGAGCATATTAACCAACGTTTGGACATATATTCGTCTTAGCAACACTTTGAGCATATTAACCAACGTTTTTGGGATGATCTAATAGAAAATATTACACAAGCTAATAGGATTAAGCTCTTCCATCTTTTAAAGACATTACACTTTAAGGATCAAAGTAATGAAAGTATCGTTGTTAGCTTTATGACTTCAAATCAATCCAAATATTTTGATGATAACAACCTTAAATTTTTGTACTAACTTTTTTATTGTTTCCCGAGAGTTAATCTTGTAGATATCAAAAAGAGGATTCCAACACATATTCAATCGTTGAATCAAAGTTCATACAAGGAAGATATGAGCAAAATAAGATATGCGAAAAATACCCAATTAAAGAAAAACGAGATTTTCCCATTATTTCTCATTATTATTAATCTAAAATTCTTTCCATTTCCTATATATTGAATCTCAACCATCCATACCTTTTGTCTTAAATCCAATGATCACATTCTATCACATCTCCATTAAATTTCATTCATCCACTCATTTTACTCTAATCTCTCAATAGAAGATTTCTCCAACAAGCCTTCATATTGTCAAACTATCAAAAGTGTTGGATTTTCTCAAATTACATCTCACATACTCTTCAACCGACCTAGTGCAATTTTTGTTGGAACGTTTTTACTTTGTATATCAACTTGGGTATCTTGGCTACAAGAGACGACTTTTGTGCGAAATTTATTTTGTGTTTTCTTTGGGATTTTTAATAAGGTGTGGGATAAATCTTAGGTTGTGAAAATTGAAGTGGTTTAATCCTGAACCATTGAAAATGATTTGAATTTGTTTTTAGCCTAAGAAAAAGAGGGTCGTGTAAGTATGGTTCTCACTAGATAAGAGGATCACCAATAAAATCTCCATGAAGAAATCTTGGGGTGGAATAAAATTTTTTCTAACCACCTACAAACTTTGATGTCTTCTTTCCCTTATATCTTACTTTTTGTAATTCAATTTCGCATATAATTTTTATTAGTTCATGAAAATAGAACTTGCTTGAGTTCATTGATTATTTAGTTATTAAAGACCGTTCAATTGGTATTAGAGTCGGTAGCTCGTTTTTTTTTTTTTGTTGAAACATTGTGTGCTTTTTATTTATTGATTAAATATGGATTTTTTTTTTCTTTATGGTAAAAAGTTTGAAATTTTGTGTTTTTATTGCCGTTTTCGCAAAAAAAAAAAACTTTAAAATTAGTTTTTCTACTATTTTTAATACTAAGTTGTGTTATAAAAATTAGTGAACATATTTTTGATAAAATTAAAATATTGGAAAAATATTTTTATTTAAAAAAAAAATATTTCAAAAAAAAAATTTATTTGGTGCATTTCTGAAAAACTTAATTGTTTCGAGCTTATAACAAACACTGAAATACATCAGTTTGTTGAGGGTCAATTTACCACTAGACCACCTTTCTTTGATGGGAATAATTATGCTTGTGGAAAACTAGGATGGGAATTTTATTTACTTTCCATTGATTATAATTTATGGAAGATTGTCTCCAAGGGTCTAATAGTTCAAATCAAAATTTAAAGCCATAAATTCCTTATGTTGTACTTTATGTCCCGATGAGTTCAATAAATATGAGATATGCTTGAAGTAACCCATAAAAGATCAAACCAAGTGAAAGAATAAAAAATTAGCATATTGGTCTATAATTATGAATTATTCAAAATGGATGTCAATGAAACTATATCTGAAATGTTTACTAGATTTATAAATATTGTGAATTCTTTGAAAGGATAAGAAAAAATATACACCACATCTGAGAACGTGAGGAAGATCCTTCGATCGTTGCCAAAAAGTTAGGAAGCAAAAGTGATGGTATTACAAGAAGCTAAGGATCTCTAAAAAATTTCATTAAAAGAGCTATTGAATCTCTCATGACATATGAGATAATTATGAACGACAATATAGAAGATGATGTCAAAAAAAAAAGAAAAGAAGGAAAGAATCTAGCATTAAAGTCTACAAATCCAAGACGATTCTGATAGTGAATTAAAGATGAACTAAATGATGAAGAGTTTGCTTACTTGACTAAAAGGTCCAAAAAGCATTTCAAGAAAAGAACTATTTTCAAGAAGAATAACAATCAAGATGACAAAGGAGAAAAGAGCAAAAAAGATTCAATCATTTGCTTTGAGTGCAAAAAAACTAGACATGTGAAATGGGACTATCCTCAAAGAAGGTCATCTAGAAAGAAACATAAAAAGGTCATGAAAGCGACATGTGACAAAAGTGATGAAAACGAGTATGAAAGTGAAGTTGTAGTAGCTAACAAGTGGTACTTAGATAGTAGAGGTTCAAAAAACATGATTGAGACCATACAAAATTTACATACCTAGAAAAGAAAGATGAAGGATATGCTACCTTTGGCATCAATAAAAGAGTAAAATCATTGACAAATATAGCATAGGTAATGATTCAAATTTTTTGATTGGTTGATGGCTTAAAACATAATCTATTAAGTATTAGTCAATTATGTGATAAAAGTTATGAGGTAATATTTAGTGATAAAAATTGCTTGATTGAAAATTCATTTGATGGAAAAATTTTATTTGTTGAAAATAGAGATAGAAATGTTTATACTATTGATTTAGGTGATTGTTCTATAGTTGATAATTAAATGTTTATCTGCTTTGCATAATAAGTCTTGGCTATGACCACAGAAGATTAGGACGTGCAAACATGCATTGTATTTCAAATATTTCTAAGAAATTCCTAGTTAGAAGTTTTCTAAAATTAAACTTAGAAAAAGATAAAGTTTGTGATGTTTGTCAAAAGGGTAAACAAACTAAGTAATCTTAAAAAAAAAAAAAAAAGGTTTTTACTTCTAAACCATTACAATTATTACAAAATGAATATTTTTTAACCTACTAGAGTTGCAAGTCTAAGTGAAAATTATTATGCTTTGTCATAGTTGATGATTTTCAAGATTTACTAATTGGGTTTTATAGTTATCTCATAAGGATGAAAATTTAAAATCTTTTATCATTTTTTTAAAAAGATTCAAAATGAAAAAGGTTATATGATTTCAAAAATTAGAAGTGATCATGGAGAAGAATTTGGAATAGATAAGAATTTGAAAATGCTTTGTTTGAAAAGTTTTGTGAAGAAAAATGTATTTATTACTCATGATTTTTCCTCTCCAAGTACACCTCAATAAAATAGCTTCGTAGAAAGGAAAAATCGGCCTTTACAAGAATAAGCTACATCCATGTTAAATGAATATAATTTGCCAAAATATTTTTGAGCTAAAGCTATTAATACTGCATCTTATGTAAATGAATAGTTTTAATAAGACATGTTTTGAATAAAACTCCATATGAACTTTTTAATTAAAAGAACCCTCAAATATTAAGTATTTCAAAGTCTTTGGTTGAAAATGTGTTAATTTTGAAAGATAAAAGAAAGCTTGAAAAGTTTGATCCAAAACTGACATATTTTTAGGATATTTTGCATGCAGTAAAGCTTATAGGGGTGATTGGATTTTGGGTTGATAAGAAGAGATAGAGGAAATTGAGGAAGAAGAGGAAATTGAGTAAATTAGAGATATGAAGTATTTGTTTGAGAATTGGTGTTTTAGAGAAGAGAGTTTGTAAAACATTTTATTGGGATTTGTGTTTTAGGAGAGAAGATGTTTAATTTAGATTAAAGTTAATATAAAGTTTGATTGAGATTTGTGTTTTATGAGAGAAAATGTTTATTTTAGATTAAATTTGATTTGAGGTTTGATGGGATGTTGGAGAGAAATTGATGAGAGGTTGAGAATGAGTTGGAGAGAGGTCATAGTGTATTAAAAACAAACATATAATTACTTTCCTCCATTTCCTCTCTCCTACCTTTCCCCTAAATCCAATCACCCCAATAGTGTTTTTAATAAAAGAACTCTTTGTACTTGAAAAGTCAATGGATGTTGTACTTGCTGAAACACATGTTGCATTTATATAAAGTTCTGTGAGTGATGAATCAGAAAAGTTATTCAAAGATCTAACGATAAATGACAAAGATTTAGAAGCAGTTGCAAGTGGAACTCAGAAAGAACCAAAGGTAACCATTCTTCATGATTGGATATTTTCTACTCACCATCCTAAAAAGTTAATTATATGTGATGTATCTCAAGGGGTAATAACTCGGTCTTCCTTAAATGCATTAAATAACATTGCGTTTGTATCTCAAATTAAATCTAAGTCCTTCAAAGGTGCTAAGTCTGTTAAGTTTTGGTTAGTCGCTATGCAAGCATAGCATAATTAAATCAATCTGAAAGAAATAATGTATGAGAGTTAGTTCCACGTTCTAGTGTTCATCCTGTCATAGGTACTAAATGAGTGTTTAGAAATAAAATGGATGAGTCTGGTATTATTATTAGAAAAAAAAAGCTCGGTTAGTTGCTTAAGGTTATAGTCATGAAGAAGGAATAGATTATGATGAAACTTTTGCTCCTGTTGCTAGGCTTGAGTCGATTCGTATGTTACTTACATCCACATCTTATAAGAGTTTTATTTTATTTCAAATGGACGTAAAAAGTACATTTGAAAATGGTTTTACAAGTTTATGTCGAACAACCTCTTGACTTTGAAAGTTTTGAAATCGAAATTATGTGTTTAAGTTAAACAAAGCACTTTATGGTCTGAAACAAGCTCGTCAGTTTGACATGATCGTTTGAGTAAATTTTTTCTTGATAATGATTTTAAAATGAGACTTAGTAACAATACACTTTTTATAAAAATTAAAGAAAATGATATTTTGTTGGTACAAAAATTTATGTTTATGATATTATATTTGATGTCACTAACCCTTATCTTTGTGAAAAATTCTCTAAGTGCATGCACATCGAGTTTGAAATGAGCATGATGGGGGACTAAAATTTTTTCTTGGACTTCAAATCAATCAACTTGAAGATGGAGTTTTCATAAATCAAGAGAAGTACACAAGAGATCTACCAAAAGATTTAAGCTAGACAATGCAAAAATAGCAAAGACCCCAATAAGTACCACAACAAAGCTTAATAAAGATGATAAAGTTAAAAATGTTAATATTAAAGCTTATAGAGGTCTAATCAAATCCTTGCTTTACTTAACTATGCGTAGGCCTGATATAAATGTTTAGTGTATGCATGTGTGCTAGATTTCAATCATGTCCTAAAGAGTCACATTTGCATGCAATGAAACAAAATTTTAAATATTTACATGGCACATCTAAATCAGGTTTATGGTATCCTAAGAATACATCTCTAGATTTAATTTCATATTATGATGTCGATTTTGTTGGTAGTTTAACTGATAGAAAAAGTATTTGTGAAACTTGTCATTTCCTACGTAGTTCACTAGTTTCTTAGTATAGGAAAAAGCAAAATTATGTTGCATTATCTACTAATGAGGCTAAATACATTGTTGTTGGTAGTTGTTGTTCTCAAATTTTATGGATGAAACAAGCTTTACGTGATTTTGGTCTAAATTTAGAACAAATTTCTATATTCTATGATAACACTATTCAATTAATTTAACAAAAACTCATGTTCAGCACTCTAGAACAAAAAATAATGTTCGACATCATTTTCATAGAAAACATGTGCAAAATGAACATATTGTCATTAATTATGTTCCTACAAAGAAACAAGGAGTAGATATTTTTACAAAAGCTTTAAATGAAGAAGCTTTCTCTAAAAATAGACTTGCATTTGGTATCATTCACATTTAATGATAATTTTATGCTCATAACTTTTTTTTTTTGGTCATGTTGAATTGAGGAGATTTTTTTTTATCATGTAATAAATTGAGGGGAGAAAATATATTTTTGTATCTTTTTGTGATAATAAAAGTAAATATTGTTGAATTTTAAATGATTATTTAGTGATTTGTCATCATCATAAAGGGAAATTGTTAGTTTTAAGGCTTCAAATGAATCCAAATATTTTGATGATAACAAACTTAAATTGTTGTATTGACTTTTTTGAGTGTTTCGAAGAGTCTATTATATAATTATCAAAAAGAGGATTCAACCTATCTTGAATCATTCAAATCAGAGTGTTGATAAAAAAAAAACCCAATTAAAGAAAAATGAGACTTTTTCATTATTTTCAATTATTATTAATCCAAAATTCTTTCAATCTTCTATATATATTGAATCTCAACCATTCATACTTTTACCTTAAATCCAATGGTCACATTCTATCTCATCTCCATTAAATCTCATCCATCCTCTCATTTTACGCTAATCTAATGTCCATGTTTTAATCTTCTCTTCATTTAAATATTCTACATCAATTTATCTCCTCCAGCAAAGCCTCCTCAAGCTATCAAAAAGTGTTGATTCTTTTAAATTACATCTCACATACTCTTCAACTAGCATAGTACAATTTGTGTGAGATTACTTTTACTTTATGTACCAACTTTTTATTTGCCTACAAGAAGCAGCTTTTATGTGAAACTTTTATTTTTTGTGTTTTCTTTAGGATTTGTAATAAGGCATGTGATACACTTTTGAGTTTTGAAAATTGAATTGGTTTAGTCCAAAACCATTAAAAATGACTTGAGTTTCTCTTTAGCTTAGAAAAAAGAGGGTCGTGTACCTTTGATTCTCCATGATAGATGAATACCAATAAAATCTCCAAGAAAAGTCTTGGGGGTGGAGTAGAAATTTTCCGAACCACCTAAAACGTTCAGTTTATCCTTGAATTTCAATAATGCTCAGTTTTAATTATTGAGATAACAAATGTGTTAGTTACATAATGTAATGTAAACTAATACGATGATTAGACTAACTTTAATACTAATATATTAATGAAATGTTGTAGATTCAATTTTTAAAAGAAAATAGATATCAAAGTAAACTAAAAAACACAAGAATGAGCATTATTGAAATGACATAGATAAAAATGTTCAATTTTGAAACATAGGATCAAAAGTGAGCATTTATTGAAATATGAAATTAGATTCCAAACCGAGGATAAAAAAAGAGGTAATTTTCTCTAGAAAATAAGAAATAGTTGGTAATACTAATTAGGGATGTTCATTTTTGCATGGGGATGGACTTCAAAGGACGCGCCCCCAATGTGACAGTAAATCTCCAATTAGGCGGGAAATAAAAAAGTGGGTGTGATGAAAAGTTTCTAGCGCGCTGATTTTAGATGATTCCCCTCATTCCCTGCCATGCATATATATTTATTATTTTATTTCTATTTTTTATATATGCATTTATATACATAAAATTTTAAAAATGTTTATTTAGATGAATATTTTTTTATATGGTTAAATATCTAATTAAAATTAATAAATATTTATCTTAATCAAAGAAAAATTATCTTAAATTTAATAAATTAAATTAGTATTAAGAAAATTAGTAAATTTTTGAAAAAAAAAAATTTAAATAGAAAATAATTTTCCCACTATTTGCTCTTCATATATTTCTTGCAATGAATTTGGTCTTATTTCTTGCAAAAAAAAAAAAAAAAAAAGTTTTGGGCAACCATTAATAAAGGGAAGAATGAGATGGGAAATGATTACTGTTTAGACCATTGAGAATCATTCATTTCATAATCATATTTTTTTATATTTTTCTCTTAACTACTTTCTATTATTCTCGTAATAAATTTTTATTCATCTCATAACTATTTTTCTGTTGCATCATGCCTATTATTTTATTTTTCTCATTATAATTATGTGAGCCTCAAATACAATGATTTATTTTCATAAACTCAATTAATGATTCTCGCCCTACTTCAATTTCTCAATCATGTAATTTTCATGGAGATAAAAGATTAAAGTCTGTTACAGAATGGAGACCACAAAGTTATCTTGCGGACATCTCTAATATTAATACTAATCGTGGGTTTCAATTGCTCCACGTTGCAGATTGCAAAGTTGCGCCTCTTCCAGCCTACTGTATCGCCTGTTCTTTGGCGCGCACTGTCTTGAGTGTTCATTTCAGTTGCTGAAATCTTTCCTAATGGAATTTCGCATTCTGCAACAATCTCCATCATCTTATGCAGGTATTTCTCTCTCGTTTCGATGCTCTTCTTTACCCTAGATTACGCTTCTTAAACTCATATTGCTGCTCTGTTTCTTTTAATGTCTTACTATTTCTGCATTGTATTTGATTTCCACGTTAAATTTGGGGGTTCAGTTTGAATTTATTCATCTGGGTTCTTCTGTATTTTCATTTGCCTCGTCTTGAATTGATCACAATCGGGATTTTTTTTCCTGTGTTTATTAGCCTCTGTAGTGGTCGATTAACTCATGTCAGACATCACCTCGTCTTCCCAGTTTTAGTTTTCGTTATTTAGGACTGCAATTTCAGCGGGGAATTATCTTCACAACTTTGTTTGATGATTTGGATAAGAATTTATGAAGAGAATTGTCAATTGAACAGGAAATGTCTTCTGCTTGGCCCGGCCCCGTTTAGGGATTCGGAAGTTTTTTAGTTGGGTTTCCTTGAACACAACATTTTTGCAGAAGAGATGTCCACAAATTGAACCAAGAAGAAAAATACATGATCGTTCAGGAGTTGATAAATTGGCTGTACTTTGTTCAACTAGTTCAAGTGAGACTCCGTTGACACTTTATGATGATGTGAAAATTATTTATTCTGTAGCTGCTGCCACGGGTCATAATCAGGTACTCTGAGTCTACTTAAGACTGTATTATCACTATGCCTTGGAAAGAAGTAATGTTTGTGTATTTATTCAATATTCATGGATCCTTGGGAGTTCATTAATGTCTAGGAATAGTCACTTCTATCTCAGTTTCTTTCACTTATCGCATGTCATATGAATATTCAATTCTAATGGAAAAAATCTATTAGTTGAAGTGTTGATTTAAGCATAAGGCTATTTATATGGGTTATACAATCTGGACAAGGCATTACTCTGGTTCTTGAAATTTAAAATTCTAGAGTTGAATGGATTGTAATATTTTAACATCGAAGAAGAAAGAGATTTTTGTGGCTTAATTCAAATGAATTGAATTGAGAAATATGAAAATAACTACAAGATAACCTAGTGTAAGTATACTTGGAAGTTTGGAATCTTCCCTTTCTTGAACACTCTCACTTATTCCTAAACCATACCAAATTAATCTCTAACTTCTCTCATTCCCACTCCCTCTACAACCCAATAACATAACTAACTCTCTAATCATTAACTAATACAACCTTGGTTTAAAAAAAAAAAACTAAAATAACCTCAATAGCCTTCCTGTGATCCTTTCAGAATACAAGCATTATATTCCGTGAAATGAAAGTTCTCTCTTATACAATCTTGTGAAGCACCAAAGATCTTTCTACTTACCCCTTCATGTTAATTTGTTTCTTTAATTTTCTGTAACAGGAATCTCATCCAGAATCTCATTTTAGGGTTCCTGCAATTACTGATGCTCTTGAAAATATGGAACTCACACCTAAGGTATCAAAACAATCTATGAGAAAGCTTATTCTTTATATAAAATGACATAATCTGATACTGATTGATTTTTTCAACTGTTGAAAGTAGATTCTGAAGCCAACTAACCACTGTTAGTCCTACAGTTCAAACCTTCGTTGTCTCTTTCTCTATCTTGTTTTCTCTTTTATGCTATTGATTCACTATCCGCGTGGTCTCTATTTTTCCCCAACTCTCTCATTCTCCTATCATGTGACTGCTATGATGAGGCTTTCTCACTTTCTTGCTCAAATGGTTTTGAGAATGTCCAACACATTATCAATTCTTGATAATCAAGCTGCTCTCCTCTCTCTCTCTCTCTCTTGTTTTCATTCGTAATATAAATATATATTTTTAATTGAGCACTTCTTTTTTCATGTTTGATATACATCTTCATAAGTTGAAATTCGCTCATTTGGCAGGAGCAAAAGTAGCAAAATTTAGTTTAGTTCATTTTCTCTATCTGCTGCATTAAAAATCCTCTTTGCTCAATCTTCCTTCCATAAATCTTGGGTGATTGATAGTCACCTGTTAGAATTTTGAGTTTCTTCTTTTAACAAATAATGAATTTTTTTTTTTTTGAATTCTTTTAAAGTTTATTTTTCATAGATTGTTTTAACTTCTTGTAAGTTATGTTTTTTAAAGTTTAGGTTTCTATTTTAATTATGGTAAGTTGTTTGTATTAATTAGGTTCAAATTTGGTACCTTATTAATATAACACCATATATTTTTGTACTACAATGATAACACCCCAACTGTATCACCATATATTTGTGTAGTACAATTGTAATACCATTTTTTGTGATACAATTGTGTATCACCAATTTTCTCAATTTCAATAGAAGCATACTTATTTATTGTTCACTCTCTCATTTTTTTCTTTTTGTTCAACCGACAATGAGAATTTTATTTGATTTTTGCTTCCGCAATATTTCATTTCATCTTTCATTTTTTTTTCCAACAACACCTAATGTTGATTATCTTGCTTTTTTGGTAATGCATTTATTTTATCCTTTGTTGACTCCTTTCGTTTTTGGTATAATATATTGCAGTTTCGAGGCTCAAATGTCATTGAACTTCAAAGTTACAAACCTGCTTCAATTGATGACATTGTGAGTGTTCATTCAAAGTCATACGTTGCAGGCCTTGAAAAGGTAGTCTCTTGGTTGTCTATTAGTTCCAAGTTTAGATCCATAGTATGGATCTATCAATGGTCCTTCACTCAAATGAGTAAATGTTCATTATCCCCCAATTCCATATGATCACAAGTACATTATATAGTCCATTTAAGAACTAACACTAACCACCCAATTGTAGCTTCCTAACTAAGTACTAACAACGTAACAATGTAACTTACTAACCGACAATTACTTAACTATAATAGCCCTAAATCCTATCCTACTATTGCTAAATTTGATATAAACAATGATCTTGTTTTCTTTTGTAACCACTTTTGGAACAAAATAAAAAAGTTCCTAAATTGTTATCACAGTCCATTATTTTGAGATTCTTAATTAGTGAGCATGGAAACTACATCTACAAGTCTTTCTCTATCCCTTATTTATTTTTCTTGTTTAAAGATCGTGACCCATTTTTAATGGATGGGAAATTTTGAGAGTAGATGCTCAAATTATTTTTATTTGCTAAGTAAAAGGTGATTCTGAGTATAACTTTAGTTTCTTTGTTATTTTGATTTGCGGCATTCGCCCATGTGGCAACATTTTCTTACAGGTTTTACTGTTAAATTTTTTTTTTTTTTCATGTAAATTTACAGGCTATGGATAGGGCATCTGAAGGACTTATTTTAATTGAAGGCTCTGGACCGACATATGCCACTGCCACAGTGAGTTTGTCTACTGCAGCTTAATTTTGCCTCTCTTTCTGCATTTCACATATCTATTATTTACTGGTAGTCCAAGTATCCCTAACCAAAGACAAATTTTTAGCATTTAAGCTCTGCATGCAGTCAATTCAAGACCCTGTATTCAACTGTCCTTCCAAAAGCCTATCCTTTCCAATATGAACTCTAAGCTTAATTACGATCTATGAAGCCAGGACCAAGCTGCTAAAGAGCTAAAATGATGGCTAATCTTGTACATAAAACAATGGTTGAATTTGTAGGGTCAGTCGGTTTGTGAGTAGTTGCGATATACGTAAATTGGCCTAGACAATCACGGGTATAAAATACAATGGTTGAATACCAAGGAAATACTATTTGATAGAGAATTCTTATAACCTTTTTGCTAAATAAAGAAAAAAAAATACAAAACCATTTTCATTCTCCCTCCCTCTAAACCCAGCATTTCTAGCTGAAACTATAATCAAAGTTTTGTCCTTGAGATGTTTTTTTTTTATAACTTTATTTTATAAGAAACAATTTCATTAATATATGAGATTCAAAGGAGTGGGGTAAACCCTGAAAATTTCTAAAGAAATTTCCAGCTGAGAATCATAGCTGTATGTGAAGCAGCTGATTTTTGTGGGTTTATCTTGGAAAATCCGGTGGTTCATTTCCAACCATATGCTCCAATAAAAACACGAATGAAGCTTTCCC
Organism: Cyclanthera cordifolia; assembly: GCA_037832605.1. Lineage (NCBI taxonomy): Eukaryota > Viridiplantae > Streptophyta > Magnoliopsida > Cucurbitales > Cucurbitaceae > Cyclanthera > Cyclanthera cordifolia. The sequence goes on from JBBMEG010000024.1 coordinate 7,647,255, forward strand.
ATAAGATCTTCTTCACTTCTTTGAATGAGTGCACACTGAGTGTGAATTCTAGTTGGTAGAATTTGTGGTCATATTGTAAGACAAAACTCCGTAGAATGCTAATCTGATCCAATTCCAGAGTTGTGATGCATAGAAGCATGAAGTGAAGAGATGGGCTTGAGATTCTGAGTTCTGTTGACAAATAGCACACCATTGAAGTGAAATAGAGATATGAAGTTGATAAGAACTCAAATCAATTTTATTTATGTATCAAAGCCTAAGGACATTATAGAGGCCTTAGTCTCTCCCTAACCCTCAAAGAGAATTTCTATAAGTTGAAAAATGACATAAACCCTAGAAAGTAAGAGAGAGAAAGCTTTTATAGCTCCCCCAATTACAAAAAAAGAAATATCAAAATAGCAAATAAACTATTTAAATAAAAAGGATATGTGTGAGCCTCACATCAGGACTCTTTTCTCAATTCTCCAAAACCCTTGGCTAGGCATTCCTCTTAGCTTTGCTTCTTCGAGAATACACCTTCATTCCCAGGGATGTATCAATACTTTCCCCCCAAAGTTTCACCTTGTCCTCGTGGTGGAAGTCTGGAAACAGTTCTCTGATGTTCTCGGCTTGTTCCCAGTCATCATGAGGTTTATCATGAGTACTAAATGCTCCAGTCATCAATTCCCAAATGAAGAATTTTATCTTTTTAAGATATTTGTTTTCCCATATAGCTTCATAAGTGAACTAATTGAGAATCCGACATTAATACCTGGCTTCCACAAACAAGTGTCTTCTCGTGGTGTCAATTGCACACTTAGAAGGTTGGTGAGGCCATTGTTTTAAAAAGCCCAATAAAGCCCCAAAAAAGCCCAAGGCGCAGCGTGTGGGCTTCGCTTCAATAAAGTAAAGCCCACAACATAAAGCCCGCGCCTTGCGCACCTTTTTGCGAGGCCCTCGAGTGCAAAAAACTCGTGTTTAGTGCGCTTCATTTTTTTTAACAATTATAATCAAAACGTCATTTTGATTATTTTTTTAATGAAAAATTGGAAACTTCCCTTGCAAGCTTCTTATCGTAAAAGCTTCAAAACTCAAAAGTAACCATTCGTTTTTTGACTCTTCCTCATCTCTTTGAAACAAAAAAATAGCCTTTTTTTCTTCATCTCAAACGAAATTGTGGGTGTTGCTTAGACAAATCCATATCCTTCCTCGCCGACGCTCGTCTTGAAGACTCATCAGAAGTGCCTAGAGATTCTTCTTCTCTGATCTGTCATCCTTATATCTACTTATTTGCTGTAAAGCATCATTTTGTTTTGCTATATATATAGAGATGAATATTGAAACATTCTGTATTGAATGTGATTAATATGTGTTTTGTGGTACATATATATTTTTATACACTGTGCGTCTCGAAAATAAAGCCCACGCTTTTTTTGCGCCTTGCGCCTTAGGCTCCAGAGAGCCTTTGCGCCTCGCGCCTTTTAAAACACTGGGTGAGGCTGCTGTATTGCCAAATTTCCATATCTTTAAGGTTCCTTCTTAGAGCAAGGTTCCTGACTTTGTCCAACTCAATCCATGCTTCCATCACAGCCATATAAATCTTTTTGTTCTTGAGACTCTTGGTGCATATGTCTTAGAAAAATGTATCCAGCCATGCCGGTGGATGTGGTGTGTTGGACAAAGGAAACCTCTATTTCCTTTGTCTGACCCAACCTTGCATTCATTGCATTGTTACAGCTTTCTTAATGGCATTATCCACTGCCATCGTTTACTCAGCACTACTGAGTATTTACTTTGGTGGCGGAAGCTCCTAGAATAATTTGTAACTGTGTAGGATCCAAGATTTGTTACTACATCTCCATCATTTATTTGACTCTTAATCTTCTTTGATATGTGAAGCTGTTATACTAATTAAGGAGTGGTTGGAAACTTGGAGTACGAAATCCCACATTTGGTAGGGAAGAGAAAGATTCATGGTATGTAAGTGAAAACATTTACCTCAATTGACATGATATATTTTGGGAGAAATAGATAGCAAAACTACGAGGGCCAATGGTAAAAGTAGACAATATATTATGCTATTGGGAAAATTTATGGTATGCTGTTGCAGTTAACAAGTGGTGGTATCACTATCAAAGTCATGGTTTAAACCTAATTCTGTCGGTGAAATCCTAGAAGTCAGAAAAAAGAGGTAGTGATCTTTATTGTCATACGAACTGGACGAATCCCTAAATCGGACAAAAAGGGCTTGAACGAAAGATAATTGAGGAATACCTCTATCAAGTTGGGCAGACTGATAAAATGGTATTATATTTGTTTAAGGAGAGGAGATCAAGTGTGCAATAGTAGTTGGATTCTAAATAGGAGACCAAGTTTGCCATAATGTGATTTGTGGTTGTGCTCTCTCGGGTTATGTTGAAGTGATAAGAGCAAGCTGGCACTACATCGACCGTAGATGGATGAATGACTACTTAATGAAAGACTCAAATGGTGCTTTGTTCGAGGGATAGATGATTAGAAGTGCAAACAATGTACCACATTGGCTAGAAAGAGGAAAGATTCATGGTATACACCACAAGTGTGGAAAATTATCACTATTGGTACAAGGCCTTTTGTTTTCACATTCACTAGGTGGGTAAAAAAACGATCAAGACTCATGTTCTTAAATTAACTAAGAAGTTTTTCTCCCTTTATTAATACCGATGCTCATTTCTTATTCAGTTATTCCAATCGCCCCTAAGGGGTGGTGCTGTAGTCGAAGGCTTGGGTTTTGAAGTTGTACTCTCTTCAAGGTCCCAAGTTTGAGACACACTCATGCCATTAATTTGTAGACATTTTTATTGTCTCAATTCCTTAGATGTCTTCCAGTGTCTGGCCTAGGAACGAACGCGATTACCCTAGGTATAGTGAAACGAAACTTCAATTTCCCAGTTTCCAAAAAAAAGAAATAATAATAAAAAAAATTCAGTTGTTCTGTTGAGGATTTCATTATCCCACATTGAAAAAGTGGAGAGTCCTCTAAACATTGATAAAATAAGATGTGCTACTCCTCTCGTAGCTAATTGATTTTGAGATGGATGTCCACACTTTCTAATATGTATCAGAGCAGGGGGTTCTTAGTTCGACCCCTGCCGTGTTGTTTTCCTCCCGCATTTAAAATTAATTCCATTTGTAAGACATTTCTAAAATTCCTAAGTCTATAAGTGAGGGAGAGTGTTAGTTGATTTATTTAAATTTACTTCAACTTACTGGGCTTAAGCTTTTGAGCTGATTAGTGATTTACATATTCAACATGGTATCAGAGCCTATAATCCTAAACCTAAATGGGTATTCGATCCAATAAAAAAAATGAAATTGAGATCCAATTCAAATTGGTGAACCCAAAAGAGGCACTATCTTGAAGGTGCGTGTTGAGGATCTCATTATCCTACATTAAAAAAGTCGAGAGTCTAAACATTTATAAGATAAGGTGGGCTACTCCTCTCACGGTCAATTGATTTTGTGATGGATGCTCACACTTTTTAATATATCCCTATCCATAGCAGCACAATTTCTGGTCACACGCACAAACGTCACATATGCAAAGTGTCATTTATATATAACAATGTATGACATGATTATTAAGCATTTGTGTTTGTATATGGAGCAATACGATTAACTTGACCACATATTGATTCTGTTGCCAATGCAGACATTTAATGAATCACTGGTTGCAGCTGGAGCAGGCATTTCTTTAGTTGATTCAGTGGTGATGTCTCAACCCAGCACGTTAGTCACTTCTTAATGATAATTTGTGAATCTTATCCCATATATTTAGCCAAACTACCAATTTGTCTGGAGAAATCCCTAGCTATCTACTTTAGAGTGTTGAGACAATAGATTTAAATTCTCTAATGTCCAATCCTTTGCACACACTCAAGTATTTCAAGTCTCATATTCCCATGTACTAGTACTTGTTTCAGGTCAAAGCATCAAAAACCTACAAGAACCCACCAGTTGGTTTTGCATTGATAAGACCTCCAGGACATCATGCCGTACCCAAGGGACCTATGGGATTCTGTGTTTTTGGGAACGTAGCTATTGCTGCTCGTTATGCTCAACGTGTGCACGGACTGAAGCGTGTCTTTATTATAGACTTTGATGCCCACCATGGAAATGGAACAAGCGACGCATTCTACGATGATTCGGATATATTCTTCCTTTCAACTCACCAAGTAAGCATTCTTAATGTTGCACGTGTTCCATTCTTTCATGTGATTATCAATAGATGAATGAACAATTCAGTAAACCTGTAATGCTTGGCCTGGTTGTTGATTACTGCCTAGACTTCGGGTTGCATGGACTTGTTCTTTTATTTGGTGGCATTTATTGGAAATTTACCAATCTTTTGGTTGGTAATAAATCTGCTGGTTCAGGATGGAAGTTACCCTGGAACTGGTAAAATTGATGAAGTGGGTCGTGGAGACGGGGAAGGAACGACTTTGAATATTCCTCTACCAGGAGGCTCAGGTGATTATGCCATGAAAATGGTGTTTGACGAAGTTATTGTACCTTGTGCCCAAAGATTTAAGCCTCATATCATTCTTGTCTCTGCTGGGTGAGTTCCCTCTACTTCCAGAAAATTTTAATTTGCCTGAAGCATTAATCAACTTTTTTGAGTAAATTTTTTGTTTAAATCATTTATTATGATAATGGTTTTTTTTTAAAAAATTTAAATCATGATGTTTTTGGTTACATTCTTAAAATTGATTTTAGTAAGTTGTTTGACTGCGCAGAGCGCACTACTATTCTAGAAGTGCTAGATTACCATAAAGCAATTTTTAGCTAATCACTTTAAAGTTATCTTTAAATAATGATTGTTAAAAGAATGATTCTAAATCTAATTGATTATATTTTAAGAAAAATTCTCCTTTTAACAAACAGTTCCGACATGTTTGGCTACGACGCGAAGAAAAGTAAGAGTAAATTAGTATTTGATGGGATGGTCAAATAAGATAACCTTGTGGGGGTGGAAAAGTAATTCATTCCCTTCCTTTCCAATCCATTTCCATCAGTCCAAACATGCCTTTTAGTTTTTCGAAAACACTTTGTAACCTTTCAAAATTAGTTTGGAAGTATTACCAAAGACAACCCTTAATTCTGTTTAAGAATAATATTCTCTTAATCATGTTGGAGTATTTGATTTGGAAAACGATATTAGCAAATAGTCTGAATACCTCGGAAAGTGTTTATTCAGGTATGATGCTCATGTATTAGATCCATTAGCCAGTCTGCAATTCACAACAGGGACATACTACATGCTCGCATCCCACATTAAGCAACTGGCCAAGGATCTTTGTGAGGGTCGATGTGTGTTTTTTCTGGAAGGAGGTTACAACCTCAAGTCTCTTTCGTATTCAGTGGCCGACTCGTTCCGTGCATTACTTGGCGAGCCGAGCTTGGCATCAGAGTTTGATAACCCTGCAATCTTGTATGATGAACCATCGACAAAGTTTAAGCAAGTTATCGAGAGAGCCAAACAAATACATTCACTTTGAAGTTATTATCAAACTTCTGTGTAATTTATTCAAGATATCTTCCTTCCACTTATTGTTTTTAGTGTACTCGGGTAGAGTTGCATTGCAATATTTTTATGAACGGATCTTCAGAGAAAGGAAATATAAAGCAGCTATGTTGTACGTACATGATTGCATATTAATGTAGTGTATATGGGATGATTTATGTTGAACTAAGCAGATTTTTTTGCGCAATCCAAATTTTCGGATAGGTGAATCCACTAACGTATTTAACCAATTTAATTCAATCCATACATTTCTGTATTAGATTGAGTCTAAGTCATTAGATGTATGTTTTATGTTTTTTAATTCAAATGTATATTTCTTATCTTCTTTCTATAATATTACAAAGGATGCATTATGAAATAATTTTTGTTAAGAAAAATAGAATTTCAGAGGAAAAAAAAAAATCAAATGAACAATACATTAATGTATATATATAAATATATGTAAGATAAGTATAAATAAATAAATAAATAAATAAGTAAATAAATAAATAAATATATATATCTCTCTCTCTTTTAAATTAACAATAAATTTGATTAGTTTGAATCAACCCAAACTAATTCTAAATTATTTCATAAATCAAAACTTACACAATTTCATATATTTGATATAAAAGTTGATAATTTAACCCAACCTATTAAATTGAAGAGTTAATTGAATTATTTAGATTGTTGGATTTCTTGAACCCCTCTAATTTCTCACTTCCCCAATAAGAGTAATAACTAGATGTCATTAGTGTGTCTAATAACTAGAGATCAATTAATTTCTAGGTTAATGGCTCCCATGGATTGAACCATTTACCTTAAGCACTTCAAGACCTTTCTTAACCATTACGCCAATCCATGATGGTTAAGTCCAACTACAACTTAAACATAGATAACTCAAACCCAGTGATCTATTGGTCATGCAAATACATTAATCGTAATGAATTATTAATCTTGTTGAAATGACATATCTGGTTGATTGCAGTATTTATTTTAGTTTCTTGATATCATTTTGGTTTTGAAATTTATTTTTAAAGGGAAGTAGAGGTAGGAAGGTTTTTGAGGAACCATTTTTTTTAACTTTATCTCTTTAAACCATTAAGAAGATGACATATTTAGAATCATACTCACCAAGATAACGGGGATGATCCTGGCTACTATTCAGAATGTGCCTGAGACCATCTTGAATTGCTAGGAGCTTCATGAGCTTGCTGATGAAGCTCTAATGCCACCTTTAGCTCCTCACAGCTTGGGCGCACGCTCGTATCCCGAACCAACCACTATGTACCTCCATCTTAACCTTAGGGGCCACATCAACAATCCGAAAGGTTTTCCATAGTTTGGCAGTCAACGAACTGTCCAAGGGAGAGGTTTTATATACCTGGGGTAAGCTTCATAGCTAAATGATATTACCATCTTCAAACTAAAAATACCATTGTACTATGGTTCTAGATAATCTCGTTTTCCATGTCCAAGGATCCCCAAAGGAATATTTAGAATAATGTTAGTCTCTTTATTGAAAAAGATTGAGACAATCTTGCTTTTATCCCATCTATTATTTTTACAAGGGCCCTTGACGTTAAACTCTTTCCAAGGGCCCTTGACGTTGAGGGCCAAGGATTACCCATACTTTTTTCCATATTACAATTCTCTTGCCATTAGCCACTTCCCAACCATACCTTTTTCTAGAACAAACTCCGTCAAGCTAGAGAGGTGATCAATTACCCAAGCCTACTCTCAAGACATATCCATATTTGAAGTATACTTCCCCAAATAGAGAAAAACAAGAGGCTACCATGATTACGAATGATTCTTCAACTCTGTTTTACCAGTATAGCTTCGTAAAAATTCTAGAGAGTTATTATTGCAATGACTCGATTCATAACCGTAAAGTTATACCATGAAAGTTACTAACATGCATGACAAAATCCTAAAAGTTTAGGAAGAGTTTCTCCTAAAATATAAGAAACCTACACCAATGAAAGAAAACCTAGGACATTTCAAAATTTATTTTCATGTAATAATCAATCGAACAAAAACGAATAATATATCAAGGTTATTTAAACATATGAATCCCGAGACATTAAGTTATTACAATAGTTCATGCAGAACGAGATGCTATACAACTCCAATGTAATAACGCGACTAATGACGTTGGCTTTTTGACCCTTAATCCCAAATTAATTAATGTTTTGATGATAACAAACCTGATCTTAATTACTAACAATTTTGATGCTTGAAGATGTCTATAGTGTAGTGCTCGAAACAAGGGTTCCAACGCAATTTGAATTACTCAAATCAGATTTGAAATGAAGAAGTTATGATCAAAACAAGTTTGAACGAAATATACCCGAGACGATGACATGGTGGCTGAGCCGATATAGAAAACCTTTTAGGGAGTGACAAGTGGAGTTTTGGATGAGTGTCAAATGTTTTTTTAATTAAAATAAAAAGAGAATTAATATATATATGTATATGTGTATATATATATATGTATATGTGTATATATATATATATGTATATATATATATATATTAGAAAGTTCCGTTGGAACTAAAATTAAAAAAAAAAAATTCAGAAAGTTCCGTTGAAAAAAAATAAAAAATAAAATAAAGGAAGTTACCGTTCTGACATAATAATAATAATAATAATATTAATATTAATAATAATTACTTTTTAGTTTTTTTTTTTAAAACTTCTAATTTCAACCATTTATTTTAAACTTCTTTGCATCTAATGGTCTAAATTAAAAGTTCTTATTTTTCTAATTTCCCCCCTATTTAAACTCAACTTTCTTCTCCAAAAATTTATTCACAACTATTATCATTCAATCCTCATTAAATCAAAAAGTTTCCATCGTTGATCTCTCCAAACTCTCAAGGTCTTTTATTCATTTTATTTTTGAGAGATATTGTATTGTGAGGATTTAGTTGTG
>JBBMEG010000024.1:7655813-7666394 GCA_037832605.1 Cyclanthera cordifolia
TAACTTAAAACGGTAAAAACGGCTAGCTGTCCCTTCGATTCCTTCGTTGATAGACCTGCAGCTCTGGAGGTCTAACACAAGGACCTTTGTTAGTATAACAAAAATACAAAGCAATAATCTATTGCCCTTATTCTATGAAGCCATTATCCAAATGGTTTAACAGTCATAAACTTCCAATGACTTTTAAACCAATTCGATAAGAGAAAAAGTAGTGACAATATCATCTCAAGCCACCCTCAAACTTTACAAGTTGAGTTAATATTTTATTAAAATCTCATTCCCTTTCGTATTTTCAAACTTCACAGTTTTTTTCTTTCATTTTTCTATAGGGTAAATTTGTTTTTATTAGAACTATGGTGGTTTAAAATACCATTTTGGTTCATGCACTTTCGCCTTTGTTCAACTTTGATCACAAAAAGTTCAAAAGTCCAATTCTAGTCTCTGAATTTTGAGTTTTATTCAGTATTTTCAAAATGCAAGGCGTTACTCCCCTTGATCCTCTTAAAGCGAGAGACCATAAAAAGGCGAGGCCTGAGTGAACAGAGGGGCAACAAATAAATGCATAACTAAACAATATATTTAGCATAAATTAATTTATATAACATTTTTTTTGTTCCCATAAAATTTCAAATTTATACAAAATAATACTAAAAAGTAAAAAGTAAAAGAATAATATACCACACAAATTATGTTATCATAAGATATACAATACATATAAATTATTATTTATATAAAAAACTTAAGTTAACCGAAAGTATAAAAAACTCGAGATTATACATCAAATAACTCTAATAACAATTAAATACACATCTTCATGAGCTAATTCTAGGTTATTTTCATGAGTGTTAAATTAGCATATTGATACATAAATAAAACTTTAACAAGGCGCACGCCTTGGCATGAGGTGAAGGCAATGCAGGGTGCAAAATGGCGAGGAAAGGCGAGAGCCTAATTGAAGGTGCTCTCCTTGGCTTTGTTACAGGCGCAATACTTGCCTATGTGCAAGGCGATGGCCATAGGCGAGGAAAGGGGATAGCCTTGAAAACACTGGTTTTATTCCATTTTGATCACTCAACTTTACAAAGTTCAATTTAATCCATAAATTTTGAAAAAAACTTAAAATTGGTCCCTATAATAAATTTGAAGTCAATATTAATCAAAGTTGGTTCAATAATGTTAATAATTTTAATGCAATCAAAGATAAAATATGAATACATTTTTTAAATTTATAGATGAAGATGATAAATTTCTTACACAAAAATAAACAAAAAAAAAAAAAAATAAGGACCAATTTTAAATTTTTTTTTTTGAATTCTATGGATCGAAACAGAACAAACCTCAAAGTTTAGGGACTCAAATTGAATTTCTGAAAGTTCATGGACTAAAATGGAGCCAAGCTCAAAGTTCAAGGACTAAAGTTGAACTTTTGAAAGTTAAGTGACCCAAATGGAACAAAGGTAAAAGTTTGGGACTAAAATGGTATTTTACTAAGTTCTCAATAGAGAATCTTTACATCCTAATCATATGACTGATAAATAAACACAATGAGAACTATATATTTTTATAGAAAATGAAAAATGTTTTCTTTGTTAAACTAATCAAAACATCGATAAGGCTAATCAAGGAGCAAATATTTTGGATAAGAAACAATTTGATTATGAATATGAAATTACAAAGGGGGCACATGACCAATTACAACCAATCAAGGAGCAAATTACAATGGAAAAATTGGTAAAATACAAACTCGATGACATCAATGAGGGAGGAGAAAAACCTTAATGAGGGAAGGAGATGAAAGAGGAAACCCACAGAAGAAGGAGAAGCTTCACCTACAAAACTTGTGCAATAAGAGATGGAGCACAAAGAAGTGAGGTTGCAGAAGCTTATTTGCGGGTAAAAAAAAACTCGATGCAGGTCCTCTATCATGAGTGAGGCACGACAACAAAGGAAGAGGGAAAAGATGTTTTTAAATTTAAGGTTTAGGAGCTTTTTTATAGAGAAAGGTAGAGGAGGGTACAATGAGAATTAATCATGAAATTCAAAAGATCAAAATATCCCCCTATTTAGCCTCCATTTAGACCTTTACCTTGGACAAAGCAATGAGAAATATCAAGGTACAATCTTTCTTTTTGAGAGATCAACAAAAGACAATAAGAAAGAGGCTCTGATCACAAGCAGGAATCTAGCCCCATGAAACTCGTTATAGTTTCTCAATTGTAAAGTACGCCATTGATTAATTGACAGTTTTGAAAAAATATATCATGCTAGCAAGTTGATAGGATACTCTCTAGGGCCTTTATGTTAGTTACTTGTTAGGTAGTTATAATTGGGGGTTCGTTAGTTAGTTAGTCCTATAAGGGCTATATAATGTAGACTTTACCCTAAATCAATATAACAAGTATATTCTAGAGACTCAATTGAGTGAGAGGTACCTTTGATAGAATTGGATTCTATCAATTAGTATCAGAGCCACGATCCGTGGTGACTATCGACATGGAAATTCAAAATGAAGTCTTGGAAAGCAATGCACAAGGAAAAAGCGAATTACAAAGATTGGTGGATGAAATAGTAAGAGATTTAAGAGAATTAAGAAGAGAATGGGCTGAACTCGTAGCAAAAAAAAAGGGCTCGAAATAAGAAGAGGAAGAGGAAGAAGATACGTGATCGAATTCTTGCAGCGATGGCATCGAAAGTTTCTAGGAAAAGCAAATGCAAGAACATCAATAGCTTTTCAATATCATCGAAGGGGAAACCAGTGAAAAAAGTAAGAAGGGACAAGGAGCAAGAATGAAGAAAGAAAATGTTTATTGTACTCATAGCTACATGTCTAAGGCTCAAAAGAAGAAAGTTCAAACCTAGGGACGCGATACCAACATCGAAAGTTCTCCAGGGGGTCGGAAAAGAAGAAAAAACAACCAAGAACACAACATGGATGGCGAGATCGTGCTTTCAAAGAACACAAGAAGACTAACTTTCACCGTGCAAAGAAGGTACGCACGATAAACGGAATGAGGAAGAGCTCGTGGGATTGCTGGAGTAGAATTTGTGGGAGTCTTAGGTCTTGACAACAAAGAAATTGCGATCAGTTCGCGTGCAGAAGAGGAAGATTGAATGCATGCGGCCAACCCATTCGAGCGAAGGAGAAATCGATCAATTTAGTTTTCACCCCAAAATCGCAAAATTACATGGAGAAAAAGATGCAAAAATCGAGGAATCAAAATCGCAAAAAATTTCGGATCGCTGAAATCGCGATTTGATTCCGCTTGCACCCAACCCGTGCCAGAACCACACCGACCCGAACCAAACCCACCACCTGAATCTGATCCCCCTGACCTGAGTCTCTCGCGACCCTGAACTCGATCCGCCCGACCCACCAACGACCCGCTCGCCCGATTCCGACACGAATTTGCTGACTCACTACCCGACGCGACCAGTATTTGGGTGTCGACTCAACCGGGTGTCCATTTTCTGCGATTCGGCCCAAGAATGCCCAGTGTTTTTAAAGGCGCGAGGCGCAAAAAAGAGGAAAGGGCTCTCTCGAGCCAGAGGCGCGAGGCGCAAAAAAGGCGCGGGCTTTATTTTCGAGGCGCACCATGTATAAAAAAAATATATTTCTTATATTCATATAAAGATATATATCATCTTGTAATTCTTCACAAAATTTAAAGATGAAGATAGACATAGACCATAATACCATTAAACCTCACTCATAAGTATTTAAAAATAGTCCTATAAGCGCTATATAATGTACACTTTACCCTAAATCAATATAACAAGTACATTCTAGTGACTCAAATGAGTAAGGGGACCCTTTGATAGAATTGGATTCTATCACAAGTAGATTAGAAAGAAGAAAAAAAAACATTATGAGCTAAGTACTTACTATTTTCATTACTCTGGCTCCTGTTAAGAATTATCGTTGGTGTAAAATCTGCAGGTGTAACTTCTGAATGTGCACCATCTTTTACCGTCTCTTCTTTTGTACTTGAATTTGAAAATGTTTTTTCAGTTTTCTCCTTTACTGTGTTAGGTAATACAGAACTGTTTGTGGAACCTACAATGAAGCCTAAACAAATAAAATCTTCGGCAAGGAAAAAAAAATAGCAAGAAATAAAATGGAAAAATACAAAAAAGTTCGCATTTGAATATGTTTGGGCATTTAACTAAATTCATTACATCAATGAACCATCTCTTGTATTATCAATATTATCATTTGCAATTTTGCTCTCAAATTGAACAAATTTCAATCGCATCTCTACTCCTACAAACGTGGCTGAACTAAAAATTGTAACAGTGAACGGCATGCATTGTAAAAGTTTTTATTTAGGTAAGGCCCAGTAGGATTTTCTAATTTAGACGAGCTGAGATAAAAATTAACATTAAAAAACATACCATTTTGAGAAAATAATTACTTTCAAATGTTATGCTCTAGTTTCTCTATTCAATTCCAACAGCGTTATCTAATAATAGTAACTTGTTTGAAATTTTTTGAAGTATGGGTGAAGTCTGAAAAATGTGCATAAAGCAAAAGATATATTTGCTTACTTTATTTAACCTAGCAAGTTTTCCTTTTGCTCGAATCACGTTTGGTATTATTCATCGAAATTCAAAAGAAATGTACTACTAAATTTAAGAATCTGATAGTTCCAAAAATAAAAAGCAGCATGCCAAGAACTAGTCAAATTACAGAATAGACCTGCTCTATATTTATAAACAAGCATACCTGCTGCGTAAGAAGTTCCATACCATGCTTGAATTGACTGAGAAGCGGTAAGAAAAGGATTTTCCTCCCACGCCCACATCACTGAGATGGTGAATGCAAGAGTAACCACGACAAAGGAAAGATGTCTCCCACTTACAGAGAAGTTATTTTTGAATTTCATCTCTATGCTAATTCAGAAGACAGCTTGATTAAACCTTACACCAACGACTTTTTTTTTGTCTACATTAAGAACAGAAAATCAGCATTTCTTTTAGTACAGTAACAACAATCTTTCTAGAGGATTACAGAAAATAAAGTAATGATCGAAATCATCAATACAGAAAGAAATTCAACAAAATTAAAACCACTTGAGAGCTGCATTTCATGGGAAATAACTCTGAAAAGGGAAATAAAATCTTCCAAGAGGACTACAGGAAAAGAAGTAACGATCAGAGTCTTCAATACAGAAAGAAGAACAAAATGAAAATCCCAGAGGGTCATATTTCATGGAAGATATCTCTTAGTAAATACAACATCCAGTCCAACTAAAAAGTATACGAATAAAAAACAAGAGGCCAAAACTTAGCAGCCAAGAGACCGTTAAAACAGAAATCATAACAAAGCTTGAGATAGAACAAAAGCAAACTTTTATTTTTTGATAGGAAACATAAAACTTTCACTGATGAATGAAAAGATTATAAAAGATACAGAACATAAGCAAACTTCAAAACTAAAACAACCTTTCAAGAACTAGAGCCAAAATAAAAGCTCATCAAGGGGAGATAGAACCATTTGAAACCACAACCAGCAACAATAGAAGCAAGCTCTTCTCAAATAACAGTCACCGAAGTAAAAAAAGCAGAGGAAGTCACGAGTGGAGGAAGAGTTGGAGGAACTTCTTCCTCAAAAGAAGGTTTAGAGCTTACCTGATTTACCATCCCCAATTCTAATTTCAAGCTCCTTACGGTTACACTAACCACGCATTCGGCCTTAGACAAAGTAGAACATAGACCAATTGCCAATATCACCAACTAGACCAGAATCAGAAGGATAATATACTCGAAACCTTGGTTGGAAGAGTACTTATGAGTTGACACAAGGAGCATCTGCACCAAATGGGAGAGACCTGAAAAAGCAAGCGGATGGACCAAATCTAAGGCAACGAAAGAGTTAAAAAATGGGACGGATGAACATAAAGTGCAAATGGGCCATTTGAATTACCACCACTTTTCCAAGAATAATACTTGGCATAAAATTGGGGATTGCAAGGGAGAGGAGCAAAGCCATCCACGAGTGAAGGAGCAATAATTGAAATAATTGCAGTCTTCTGACAAGGCAGAAGGAGAAAAAAGAATAGGTAACCTTTGAATTTTTGATATTCACATAAATCAAATAGCTTTGAGCCTAATGTTGAATTTGAATAGAAGAATCAATGATAGAACCCTTTCAGAGCATGAAACTGAGAGCCAATTGAGACTTCAATCGACCTAGAAGAAATATCAATGAGGTCCTTTTCTTGAGATAACAACAATCCAGCAATCAGAAAGATACATGAATCTGACTAAATCAGAAGAATAAGGAATTGAATCATCCAACTCTAGGGAACCATCATTCCAAATTCAACTCAAGTCAAAATCTTGAGAAGTAATAATCATATCCACATCAGAATGAGAAACAACACATAATTCATCATTCATAACCTGGGGATTACCCAATTAGAAATTACCAAACTTGAGATCAAGAGAACCAAGAAGAGTCTTGAATTTTAATCAAAGATTCAAACAGGAAGAAAAACACATAAGTTCTTACTATATTTGACTCGAGTTGCAAAGATATCTCTAGGATTCAAAGTTTCAGTATCTATATCCTCAAGAGTCAAGACCTCTGAGTTGAAAATCAATGATCTCAAAAACTTTTCTTTTCCAGAACTTAAGAGGCAAATTTCAAATTGTTAATCAACCTCTATGCTTATAGTTCCAAGAACTCTATCCATCATAGAAGTAAATACCACTATCAAAAGGCATGTAACCAAAAAGTTTCATATGATCTAGTAATACGAACATCAGCTCATATATCTCGCTCATTTGACTGTGAGAATTATCTCTTGACACAAACTTGTGACTTATATTTCTTATTTCTATGTAACTATATGCTACTTCCTTCTTGAAACCTCTTTCATTCATGAATTTTCTCACGTTATGGGCATCCATCCATCTATTTGCAGAAGCAAATACATTCGATAACATTACATATCTTCCAGCATTATCTGGCTCCATCTCAAACAACATGTCTGCAGCTCTCACAGCCAGGTCCAAATTTCCATGTATTCGACAGGCCCCTAGAACTGCACCCCATATTCCTACGTGTTTTGATCCATTAGGTGCCCTGAATATTAATTCCAATGCTTCAGTAAGTCTATTTTTTCTTCCAAACATATCGATCAACACTGCATAATGATCTAAACTAGGCTTAATATCATAACACTTCTCCATTGACTCGAGAATATATAATCCTTCAGATGACAAACCAGTATGGGAACAGGCAGATAGCACACCAAGAAACGTCACTTTATTAGGCCTTATCCCTACTTCTACCATCCTCCTAAAGGCAAGAAGTGCTTCCCTTCCAAGCCCATTTTGTGCAAACCCAGTTATTAATGAATTCCACGACACTACATCCTTTTCAAGAATCAAGTTAAACAATGCCCTAGCTGATTTCATGTCCCCACTCTTACCGTACAGATCGATTAAAGCATTACATATATATACGTTTGGAAAATTGAGGCCACTGCTCCTCCTGATTATGAGTCCATGAATCTCTTTTCCTTTCGCCATCAAAGCAAGATCTGCACAAGCACTTAAAACACTTACAAATGTGAAAGCATTAGGAGAAACTTTTTCTTCCATCATTTTTTGAAACAATTCCAGGGCCTCGTTGCTACATTTGATTTTTACAAATGCATTAATCAAAGCGGTCCAACTATAGACATTTTTTATTGGCATACAACTGAACACTCGGAAAGCATCATCTAACTTGGATGTCTGAGCATAGGATACAACCATTGAGGTCCATGTAACAACATCTCTCTCCTGCATTCGACTGAAAATAGAATATGATGTATCCGGTTCACCACATTTACCGTAAGCATCAATTAAAGCATTGCAAACAATCCTATTAAACTCCAATCCAATGACAACAGCTGCTCCATGAACCTGATGCAACGATTCCAAAGCCCCCAAACAGGCACAAGTACCCACTACACTCACAAAAGTAAACTCGTCCAAGACTAAGAGATCAAGATCTTGTTGCATTTGTCGAAAGATACTCATAGATTCTACATATAACCCATGGCGAGTAAAGCTAGAAATCAAGGTATTATAGCTAACAATATTTGGATGAGGCATTTCATCAAAGACCTTACGAGCTTGACGAAAAAATCCACCACTTGAGTAGGATGCAAGAATGATATTCCAAGAGTGAATGTTTTGAATGGGTAAATCATCAAATGCCTTCTGTGCATTTTCAATAGAATTACATTTGGAATACATTTCAATAAGACGATTTGCAAGGAAGAGGTCAAATGAAAGTGCGGTTTTGATAAGGTGGGAGTGCAAGGACATGCCAATTTTCAAGTGTTTGTGTTTGATACATTGTGTTGCAAAACGAGCACAATGATCAAATGATGGGAAAAGATCAGATAGAGGCACCATTTCTATATCTTATAGCAACCTAGAAGAAGTGAAGTTTATGGCTCTTTCTTTAGTTAAACAATAAGTGTGAGCAGGGGACTCGAACCTCTGGCCTCTTTGTCGAGGACACACCTTGTGTCAATTGAGCTATGCTCGATTCGGCACGTTTTGACGAATTCTAAAACTCCTATCAAAGGGTGCGGTTGAATATAACAAACACCTGATAGGACATTAAAGTAAACAATCAAGGAACTGAAATCCACAATCAAAACAGAAAAATGAGAAGGTTGGTAGTGTAAGCACCCGACTTACCTGGAACAGTCACAAAGTGCTCCTGGCAAGTCCAAAGGAGTGTCTTGACGACCTAAGCAAATAAAACATACAAAACAAATGAATTAAACCTCGGACCCCAAAAATGGACTCAAGACGTCAATTTTACCAAAGGAACCTAACTTCGAAAAACGGGTTTCGAGACCCGAGACTTGGTCAAAATCAGTTGATGTGGTCAACGCTGGTCAACTCTGCCCACAAAGATCCGAGATAGTCAAGGATGGTCAAGGTTCACTATTTATAAAGGGAATAAGGCCATTTTAATCCCAACCCTTACTTGGGTCCCGCTTTATTAAATATATCTTAAGGGTCAGTATCTAACTCACATCGCATTTGCACATCACTTTACAACTTAACTAATCAAACCTGCATGAATTTTATTCTATACTTATGGATACTCCAATTAGCTAACCAACTTAGCAACTTCACTTAAGCATTCACGGATTCCTAATTAACTAAGTACACAAATTGCCAACAATCATGTATGTTATTTAAAATCACAATCCCTTATGGAACCCACAACATATACATTCTTAAACCCTTATTAACTTAATTTGTTCACATGGAATATTATTCCATAGTGGATTTTCCCACCATCACAACAATTTGGTTTATGTGTGTATATATATATCTTAAATTTTCAATTAAACAATAACTCCACATAGGCCCACATCCATCATCATCATCTATGGCTTTCTCTCTCTCTCTTAATTTACAACATCTAAAACTCTATTAATGGAGGTTGGTTTTTTGCCCAAAGTCTATCCTAGATCACAAAACAAGAAAAACACAAACCTCACCCACAAAAGTAACACCCAAAGGGAACAGATCGGCACGCAGTGAAGCGGAAACGACAGCTGGACTGGAACGGACGAACGGCAGAGATGCGGCTTGGTGAGGTCTCGGCTGCAGCGTCGAACAGCGAACGATCGCGGACGAATGGCCGCAAAGGACGCGTTCTGCGCTGCTTACGGACCTGCGACGTTGGACAGTATCCGAGCAGCAGCGTGGTTCCGCGTCCACGGATTCGGCGACCTCGGCGACGGCACTTCGGCCAGGACACGCGACGGCGAGCGGTCTGGTGAAGTGTGGCCGGAAAAACAGAGAAAAGTGGAGGTGGGTGGCTGTTTTGTCGAAGAAGAAGTAGAGAGAAAGGGATGTTGGGCGCACGGTTTCAAAAGAAGGAAGACTAAGCATGTTTGGATCGTGGAGGAAAGAAAGACTGCATTATTTGGTTTGAGATCTTAAAATATTTAGAATTAATTTTTAAAATAAAAATGTATTTTAAATATTTAAAAATTTTGATCGCAAATCAAATGAGTTTGATTTTATTTTTTTTAATGAGTATTTAATAAATATTAATTTAAAATACTCATTAAAAATTACTATCAAATCCTCCCTTTAATCATGAAATACATTTAACCTTCCATTCATAGTGTTATTTGTCCAAATCTTATAAAGCTAATTTTGGAGGAAAATTATTTTACAAAATTTCATTCATTTTTTTTTTAAATAATTTTATTCATTTTTTCAATAATTGATAAAAGACGGTTAGTGAACTGATTTTGAGTTTATCAGTTAAACTACTGATTAATGACTATCAGCTAAACTAGTGACTGAGGACTATCAGGTGAAGTTAACTACTGATTCAACGCTATCAGTATAACTGGTTGAATCCATCAGTTGAACTGACGAGGCTACATAAACGATCTATTTTTCTGCTATACTGGAAAAATCTCCTTCATTCAATCAAATTACTTATTACTCATACTCATTTAATTCTAGGCTCCCTAATAAAATTAAGATGCATTCTTAAGCTTCACATAGTTGACTATCCGTTGACCAAAAACTACTTAAATT
>JBBMEG010000024.1:7702506-7713220 GCA_037832605.1 Cyclanthera cordifolia
ATTTTCTAGGTATGGAATTTGCCAGGTCAAAAACCGGTATTGTTGTGAATCAGAGAAAGTACATCATAGATTTACTAGAGACCGGGCTACTTGGGTGCAAACCAGCAGAAACTCCTATTGAGCAAAATGTGAAACTACAGGCAGCCACAGAAGGGGAAGTAAAGGATAAAGAGAAATATCAGAGACTCGTAGGTAGACTCATTTATTTGTCTCAAACGCGTCCTGACATAGCCTTTTCTGTTAGCATGGTGAGCCAGTTTATGCATGGACCGGGTTCTGCTCATTTTGACGCGCTTTACAGAATTTTAAGATATCTGAAAGACACTCCTGGAAAATGTATTTGATCAAAAAGCAAAAACATCTTGATATTGAACATCTTGATATTGAAGTTTATACAGATGCTGACTGGCGGGTAGTACCGTTGATAGAAGATCGACTTCCGGTTATTGTTCCTTCGTTTGAGGGAATTTAGTCACATGGCGCAGCAAGAAACAGAATGTGGTAGCTAGGAGTAGTGCCTGTAAAAGGGTTTAGGAGAAAAATATGTCGTACTGTTTCTCATTGAGCTAGGGTGTATTTATACACAATTACAACCTAACGTGTTCTAACAGTGCCGAAGCTGAGTTTAGAGCTTTAGCTCAGGGTATTTGTGAAAGTATATGGATACAACAACTCCTGAAAGAGCTCAAGTGTGTTCATTCAGCTCCGACCCGTTTGTTTTGTGATAACAAGGCAGCTATATCCATGGCTCACAATCCTGTTCTCCATGATAGGACTAAACATGTTGAAGTTGATAAACACTTTATCCAAGAAAAAATCGTAGACGGCACTATATGTGTCTCCTATATGCCGACTTCAGAACAAGTAGCAGACATCTTTACTAAAAGATTACCAAAACGGCAGTTCGATAAGATGGTGACCAAGTTGGCAATGGAAGATATCTTCGTACCAACTTGAGAGGAAGTGTTGGTTATATTAGTTATTTAATTATCTTGTAAATATAATAAGGTTTATTATATCTTATTATATTAGTATTTCTCCTATTCTAGTTAGGAAAGGTTTTCTATTTAAATCACATTAGATGTATCATTATTGTGTGTGAGAAATAAAAGTAAAGTGTTTCTTTTCCTAATTTTCCACAATTTCCAAGTACACAAGTGAAGGAGGGTGTTGGTTAATATAATTCAATTTATCTCAACACATTCACATAAGTGTTAGGGTTTGATAAGCAATTTAACATAATTCAACAGTATATTAAATTAGTTAACCTGCACTTCAAGGAGCTGTATCTTCGAATCGGAAAAGGAAGCATTCTGGATTGCTTCTAAAGGATAGTGTACCTGCATATCATCCATCAAACTATTGAGTTTCACATTTACGGAAACAAATCTCTGTAAGTGGAAGGTAAACTGTAAACAATAATTGATAAAGGTTTGGAGTCAGAATTGACCGAAGACTGACCCAAACCAACACACTCGCACACCCCCATCTACAAGAAAAGGAAGGATATATTGAACAGAAATTCTCCTATGTTAGATGGCATTACCATGAGATAATCATCTGGATTATTTTCAATGACAAATCCATATAGATAAAGGAGCTCCTGAAAAAACGATGAAACTGTATCAGAATGATGGAACAAAACTAACAAATAATAAGTTTACTTTGAAAAGAAATTTGAAATTCAACGCGGAAGTAAACTACAGATGCAACAATTTGGTCTAGAGTAAGTTAATGGTGTTTCCTTCTATCATACAAGACTATGAATAAATAGAAGAAAGCAATATTAGTGGTTCACGTACAATATTTTCTTTGAAAATAAAAAAGGATACCTCATTACCCTTGTTACCGTAACTGATTGAAACTTCTTCCATTCCAGAAGATCTTGCATCAGCTTTTCCAGACATATCAAAGATGAAGAACGGTTAAAAAATTCACTAACACTATACTGAACAAGAGTCAAAGAGTGGAATGGCAATCAGGGAAAGATAGTTTCATAGGCCTTAGGAGAAAAATTAAATATGAAAAAATAGAACAAAAATGTCCTCTCTTTTCCAACAAAGTTCGAGTATTTAATCTTAACAGTCTTCAACACCAAAGCTCAGTCTGAATTCTAGAAGGGAGTACTTTAAATCATATGAAATAAAAAGATTAAATAAACTGGTGAAGAAATATAGGAACTTCCAAATTCCAACGTAAGCATTGAGTAGAAAGAAAAAAGCAATATAAAACCAGAAAGATGACAATACCAGAGAGGAGGTACATTGAGAAAGGAACTCCAGTAATAGAACCTGTTCCATCAACTTCCCATGTTGCTGTTGCCTTCAGATCTATAAGTATAAGCTTTAGTCAGCAGAGTGACAGACAACTGCAAGAATTTCACAGCCATATGCAGCATGTACAATAATGACAGAAAAGAATTCATTTGGTACAATATTGACAAGAAAAATATCAAAGAAGAATTCATTTCATCCAGCTGCTCAAAACAATTATATGATAGCACATTCAAGTAGATTGATATCCCAAATAATTTCCCTCAATCTCTTCTATACATCCATTAAAACAAGGTTTAAACAGGCATCTCCATAGCAAAGCCAAAAACAACAAACTCAACAAGAAGGGAGCCAAAAATAAAAGACACTAGAGAAACAAAGCTTGACATTATCACTTCTTCACCACACAAGCCCTCAGTTATTGAAAAAAAAAAGTTTAAATCAACTACACATTCCTTAATTTTAGTATAAAAAAAACGCACACACGCTATTTTCTTCCTTCCTAAGCCTGTAAAACCAACTAATAGACTTTTATTGGGACCGTACCCCTTTAAAAGGAGCACCATGAGCTCACTAATTCTCTATGCATAAATAATTTTTTTAAGTTAAGTCTGGTCTGATAGTTGAATCAAATCATTACCCATTAGCGAGAGATAGGCTTCACATTTCTTAGCTTTGGCACAAGTTCTCAAAGTTTATAATTTTCATGACAATTAATATTGACGTCTATCATTATAAATTTATGTCAAGAGTAATAATTGTAGAGGTAAGTACTATAGTTAGTGTATTTTACTTAATTGATGCAAATAAAAGCTCTAGGTATTAATTTGAGAAAATTACAACTAATGCACCTCGGTCCACATGCAAGTAGCCAAGTATTACTCCTACATTTTTCTTTTTCCTTTTTATTTTTTAATTATAACTTCTACACTTTAAAATAATAGTAAGAATAAATAAATAAATTTTACACTATTCATGAAGTTATCTTTGCCAAATCAACGATCTATTTTTATAGCATGATTTTATTGATGAAAGAAAAAAAAGATTCAATTCATTGTTGCAATAAAACATCCTCGATGAAGAATTAGTCAAGAATACTGTAAAATAAACATAAATGTGAGCAGAGGAGTCAAAAGAATTAAAGTATCTGAAAATTTTCTTCACACCATGATTGCAAAAATCAAGGCCAGGAACAAGACCCTCCACCCAGACAGTTTCTACTTTGGTTGACCCAAATGCTTCTCCACTACCCATGCTATCAATCGTCCTAGGATCTTCACATCCTGAGATTGACTTAGTTGTAAGTACAAGTAAATAAATTCATCCCAATGATATCCCAAAAACAAACTTTAAATAACATGAGTACAAAAGGGAGCACCGTCTTCGTTTTTAGTGCAAGCCAACTGTTCCTGTGAAACAGTAGAAGTTGAAACTTCCTTGATCAAGGAGACACTTTCAATCTCTTCTTGAATTTTAGGAAACACATAAGCATGTGGCATTGGAATGTTCAAGGCACGTGCCCAAAAGATGGAATTTGCCCTAAAAAAGTACTCATGTTTAATCTTGGAAGAACCCCAAATGGATAGTTAAGCAGAGATCGTTAAACAAGATTAAGTTGAACTTAAAAATATCCTGTTAAGTTGTTGCATACCATAGAAAGTCATCAAAGCTCGCCTCCCTGAAAAAATAAACAATAGAATGAACACACAGAATCACGTGTCTTCGCATCAGTGAATAGCATAATGATACAATATTAGATACACAGATAGATACTCATAGTAGCAGAATGTCATGCAATTTCTTTTCTCTTTTTTTCTAGAAATAGAAAGAGAAAAGGGCATCCAAGTTGAACAGACCTCACTGAAGACCCATCAAGAGTCAACAACCTATTAACCAAATTTTTCACTTTATGTTCATACAACGACTGCAATGATTTTTCCTGAAAAAAAGAAAAAAAATAGAGGGCTCTTGGTTAACCGGTAAAATCTGGGATGAACATCACCATAAAGTTGTAATACTGGATATAATGAGTCGTAAATGGTATTCAATAATAGAATATAATATCCATACATTTACTGCATTTCTTCAGGCGATGAGCATGGACGTAAATAAGGTTTCATGTAACATAAACCAAAATGAACATTGCACCTGCAATTCAGTTGCTCGATAAAGGGTGGTACCCTTCAGCTCCAAGAGCTCATTATCAGTAAACCAAAGTGGATTCCCAAATCTTGTAGGAAGCACATCAAGGTACCTAATAATAAATCACTGAGATCTCACCAACTATAAGCCAGAAAAGTAATTGATCGTTTAGAAAGATTTTGTATCAGAAAACAAAACTTAGAAATGTCAAAGATACATACGGTTTCCATGAAGAATTTTCACGCAATCGCTCAACCATGAGGAATAAAATCATCAAAAATCTATCATCAACTTCACCTTCGTCATACAATGCTCTACACTCAGGGCCATAATGAGGATCTTGTAAGACTCTCATCGGAGTAATTGCTAAATCTAGTGGAACAACTAATAGAACCCCTGGCACAAGCAAGAATATAGTTTATTTTCCTGATAAACTGTGAGGTTATGAAAAAAGTTGCTCTCTTTAAGCCTCCAGTCAAGAGACCTAACACTAATCATTCTCATCACGTTAACAACACTGGTGTTTTATCATCATCGTCACAGGGAATTGCCTAGGAAATAGGCTTATATAGTACTATTAGAAAGTTCAGCACTCAAAAATATTCTCAAAAAAGAAAAATAATATATCTTCCAACCTTCGTAATAAGTGTGTCATCCCCCAAATTCTTGGGAGAGCATAAGCCAATTCCATCGACTTCAATTACTTTTATTTTTTTGTTTTTTTTAACCAGGAAATCAAAGCTTTGCTTCATTATACCCGGGGTAACCACGCTCATCTCTAGGCTAGGCACCGAGAGACAACAAAGGAATAGAAACATGGGAGGTGTCTACAAATTAATATCACAGGTGAGTCTCGAATCTAGGACCTTGAGGGAGCATAGCTTCAAAGCCCAAGCCTTCAACTACCGTGCCACTCCTTGGGAACGGTTACTTCTATTTTAGTTCAGCAACCATTGATTTCAGTAACTAGAGCCACTGGAACACAATCACCAACTTCAGTAGAAAACCACATTCACGGTTTACTGTTAATCATTTCACACCACCAACATTAAATTACTTTTTTTTTTTTGCTTATTTTCTAATAGAAGCCTATGGTTAGGATAATTTGTATGTCACATCTACATAGTTAATTATCAATTCCAAAATGGGTAGTTGGAATTGATAATGCTTTCTGGTTAAATGGCTCGTTGGAGTTAATATCAAACCTTTGTCACATCTAAGAAGGTTTTATGGTTAAATTTTATATATTCTTTCCTTTAGAAATGGTGGTTGGAAAGAAACAATAGAAGATTCAACGATTCCCTAATATTGGAGTAATCATCTCTCACCACTTCGATTAATCAGTGGCATAGTCTTTTGTAACTAGTTTTGATAGGGTTTCATAAAAAAAAGGTCGTGGAAAAAAAAAAGAAAAAAGATAACCCTCCACATAGCGATTCATGAGGTTATTTCTCAACTAATCAAACAGCAGCTAAAGCTAAAAAATTCTAGAAGGCAATTTCGTTTCAGACAAAGATAATACCGCATAAGTTTACACGAATGAATACATTTACTTTTGGATAAACAAAAAATTGAAGTTGAAAATACCATCAGAGGCATTGTTAGCAGAAAAAAGTCCACATCCTTTGCTTAAATGACTGTACTTGATCGTGCAACCGCGAAGTTCTGCTCCATTAACCTGAATTGAATCCCAATTAATTGAAATAAGAAATGATTTTATTCATATATTAACTGCGCACATATAAGAACACCAATTTGGCTGTAAAAAAAACTATAGGTTTCCAGAATCACTGAACTGGGACCATTAATCTGCTTAATTCTCTCACATCGTTTTCTTTTGATTCCCTGTACTGAAAATCGAGCATAAGTTTTCCATTATTACCTGTAACCATTGGAGGAACAGTTCGAGCTTTGCTTCGTCGGAGCTCGCCATTTTCTTGTGGACTGTTACTGCTACGTTTTAGGCACAAGCACAACTTAACAAAATGGCTAAACTCTAAAACCTTGAATCGGGGATCAAAGAAAAATTAGAAAACTGATCAAATTCAATCCAACCGAACCGAATCGATTCAATGGATTGGTTCGTTTTTTAAGACAATACTGAATCATTTAGTTTGATATTTTAGAAAATCGTAATATATCGGTTCGATTATGGTTCTTAATGAAAGAATTAACAAAAAATCGAATTGAATAAAATATATAAATAATAAAAAAAATAATTTGGGTTGATATTTAAATTTGATTTAATGACCAATTTATATGTGAAATATGAAGTAAAAACATAATACTCATAAAAAGTAATTTTTTATGTTTTTTTTTGTTAGTTAAACAAAAGTCTTTAGATTATCATTTAAAATCAAATTGAGAATGAGACATAAAATTTGAAAAATAAACCAAAATTTTTATTGAAATCAAAACTAAAAATCAAACCAAAACTGAACTGAACCAGTGATTTTGTACCTTCATTAGACATCGGTTCGGACCAAATTTTTGAAAAATTGAAGAGATTGGTTTGGTTATCAGTTTGACACAAAATCGAAAAACACCAAACCGAAATCACCCCTACCTTGAATTATGGGGTTTGTGTAGAAGGCTAAATTATCAAACATACACCTATACTTTCTTTCAACATTGCCCCTAAACTTTGGAAAGTTTCAAAAATATTTCTGAACTATATTACCGAATGTTTCAGAAATGCAACTGCAGTTAAATTTCGATGGAAACAGATAAAGTTTGGTTTCAAAAATACAACTAAACTTTAAGAAGTTTCAAAAATACCTTTGGTTTTAAAAATTATTAAAACAAATTCATCTTTATGTTTTAAATGAAAAATGTTAATATTTTGTTTGAAAAGATATGTTATTGACCTTATAGAAATTTTTTTTTTTAAATGATTACTCAAAAATAATTATTCTTCTTTCTCAATTTATGTATTTTTTTCAATGATGATAAACATATATAATTCTTACTCAAACGTCATTTACCGACCATTTAGAGGTCGAACTTCCTTTTGGCTGACCCCGAGGGTAGCCGAAAGGCAAATCTAACCCCGGGGGTCGGTAAAAGAGGTCGATGCCCTCTCGGGAGTCGACCATGAAGGTATGGACCCCCAAGAGGTCGATCAAGTCCAAGTAACACTCAAAATTGTTGCACTTACACACTGCAACGTCCAAGATGTTACATTGAGAAGGCGAAAGCTCCCATGGGGTGGTCATACAGGTTAGAACCCCTAAGGGTCAGCCGAGTCCAAGTAACATCCAAGGTTGTTTGTAACGGTGAGGAGTTAAACCGAAAAGTCCAGCCCCTAAAGTTACACCAAGAAGTCCAGCACCTAAGGAGTCGCCTAAAGAGGTCAGAACCTCTTGAGGGTCGGCCGAAGGGAAGTCCAACCCTTAAGGGTTTGTAGAAAAGTTCCCCAGAGAACGACCATAGAGGCTAGGATCCCACAAAGGTCGATTGAGTCTAAATCTGACCCGTAAGGGTCGACCAAGGTGCTCAGTGTCACGGTCTTGATTGTCTAGTGCGTGTTGCACATGGTCGCATGAACCTCTACACCCCTTTTTATCATGTTTTTATGTTATTTTGTTAATATTGCATGTTAGGATATTCCTTCATTTTTTTCTAGGTGTTGACTCCTCGTCATTTTCATATGCAAGGGTGTCACACCAATTATGTTCCAAAATGTACTATATGGGGGTATGACTTCTTGAAGCTTCCTTCCTACCAAGTGATTATATGATTAATGCAAGCTAGTTGTTGCGTCCCTTATTGCATCTTATCATATACTTTTCAAAGACAAAACGTATTTCAAAACATTCTTTCTCTTTCTTTCGAAAACCTTTCTCGAGGATTATTTTGGGAGGTTGGCCCTGTCGTGCCACCCTCTCTGCGATTTTCCTTTGACTCACTTGCTCGCCGGGTTAGAGCAAGTGCCTCACGGTCGCTTTGCAACAACAACGAAGTTGGATCGTAACAGTTGGTATCAGAGCTTTGTTTGCTCCGTTGAAAAGTAATTGCGCAAATGGCCGAGAAGAAGACGATGGGTAAAGCCCAGGTCGACTGGTTGGTTTTGTTGGAAGAAGAGATGTTCTACCTGAAAGAGCTCCCAGACACTGTTCGGTTCTTGGAATCTCACCTTGATGAGATTGATTCCAAAGCCGACATGATTGACGCGGTAGCTGGCCGTGTGGAGGGAATGCCCATCCAAGAGTTGATGATGAGGGTTGAGAACCTCGAAGGCAGAACCTCTAGGCTCGAGACATTCGAGCGTGGTGATAGTTCGGTGGGCTCTGTTGCCCATATGGAAGAGCGCATTCAGAAAATCGAAAGCACTCAAAGGTCGATTGGACAGTTGGTCACAGACCTTGCGGAAAATGTTAGGGCGACACTCGATATGATCTCAAGGCTGAGTTGGGCGAGATGAATTCCCGTGTAAACCTCACTATGATAGCCTGGGAAATCAAGCCTCCACCGGAGGCAACGTTCAACTGAACAAGGTCAAGGTGCCTAAGTCGAAGCCTTTCTGAGGCGCTCGAGATGCCAAAGCTTTGGAAACTTTCTTGTTCGACATGGAGCAGTATTTCAAGGCTACTAACACTGTTATTGAAGAGTCAAAGGTCACTCTAGCGATGGTGCATTTAGGTGACGACGCCAAACTGTGGTGGCGGTCGCGATATATGGACATCCAATAAGGGAGATGTACCATAGACACATGGGAAAAGCTGAAGCAAGAGTTGCGGTCTCAGTTCTTTCCCGATAACGTCGAGATCCTGACAAGACGTAAGCTGCGTGAACTAAGACATACGGGGTTGATCCGAGATTATGTCAAGCAGTTTGAGGGGCTAATGTTAGACATCCGAGACATGTCAGAAAAGGACAAAGTCTTCTGTTTTGTGGAGGGACTAAAATCGTGGGCAAGGTCAAAACTCTAGGAGCAAAGAGTTCAAACCTTGTCAGAAGCCTATGCAGTCGCAGAAAGGTTGTTTGATTTGAAAATCGATGGCAGCAGTGAGAAAACTCAAGATGTGACGCGAGATAAGGCCTCCCCGCGACGAGATACAAGGAACAACCACCCTAATTCTCCCACCAGTGGGGTAGCGGGCTGGTCAGGGACAAGCCAAGGACAAGGGTCACCATTGAAAACAAGGCGAAGACCCCCTCAGCCAACTGACTATAATCGGGGTCCTCTCAGTTGTTTTCTCTGCAAAGGCTCCCATAAAATATCTGAGTGTCCAAACCGATCAGCCCTCAATGCTCTGCGAGCGTCATTGGAAGAAAAGACAAGGTCCGAAGAGGACGACGAAGCCGAGATGGCACAGTTAGTAGCCCTCGAAGAGGAGGAAAGAGAAAATCCTCACGTTGGTGCGCTCAAGTATTTGTCGGCCTTGCAAAAGAACGCCACTAGGCCAAAGGAATTATCAAGCAAAGGCTTGATGTATGTCGATGCATGGATAAACCATAAGGCAGCGAGAAGCACTATGGTTGACTCAGGGGCCACCCATAATTTTATGTCTGAAACAGAAGCCAGACGTCTGAATGTAAGCTGGCATAAGGATGAAGGACGGATGAAAGTTGTCAACTCTGCAACCTTACCCGTGTCAGGACTTGCGAAGAATACGAGTGCCAAGTTGGGTGATTGGACCGGCAAAGCTGACTTTGTGATCGTTAGGATGGACGACTTTGATGTCATATTGGGGATGAAGTTCCTGCTCAAGCACAAGGTCATTCCTATACCGCTCACCGAATGTTTAGTTATCACCGGGTCCAGCCCCACGACCGTGAAAGCTAAGATGAGGCACCCAAGTAATGTACGCTTGCTGTCGGCCCTCCAAATGAAAACGGGGCCGAGTGATCACCAAGACAACTGGTCTTGGGTCGAGAAGTCTCCCTGCAAAGACATGAGGCAGAAACCTATGATGGGGCAGAAGTTCCCCGATGAAGCGCCCATGCACTCAAGTGACAGGGTCAGCCCGAGGCAGCGCCCTTCTGAAGTGAGCAGTCCATCGATTCCTCTACGCAATGCTTTTGAAGTCTTAGCTGAAGAGACAGAACAAGCCGACGCCAAGAGTCCAGGCCTGCAGAAGTTTCTTGAAGACAGCCGAAGCGTGACAGACATTGAAGTCTGGTGAGACCGTAGGGATAAAAGGTAAGTCTCGAACGATCTCTGAGTTCGAGTAGAACTAGTTGACGAGAACGTCAACGCATTAAGTGGGGGAGAATGTTACGGTCTTGCTTGTCCAATGCGTGTTGCACATGGCCGCATGAACCTCTACACCCCTTTTTATCATGCTTTTATGTTA
>JBBMEG010000024.1:7713320-7773354 GCA_037832605.1 Cyclanthera cordifolia
TACATCGCCATAAGTGAGCCGCAGCGGTTACAAGGCCGGCTGCTATAAGAGTCAGTTCATTCTTCCCTTTGAAGGGGGATTCCTAAGCTAAGTACCTTAAGCTATTCCTTAGTATTCTTAATTATTCCCTTAATTCCGTTTCTGACTTAGGCATCAGAGGCCCTGTGGCTCACACCACACCGGTGTGTCCTAAATTCATCTTTTTTGCAGGCCCTTTCGTCCTCAGTTAAATAAATCGTACTGTGGATAGACCGTTGACCATTTTTCGGCATCAACAGATAGCATGATAGGAATTTTATGCCCTAGAGAATTGAAGTAGAACGGCTATAAAACTCACGTTGGAAGTTGTTCACTAAGAAGTTAAAATCTAAGTCATAAGACATAACCAATGTATTTTAAGTTTATCCCCGTAGCCCAATGAGAATACAAAGTGAAAAATATGAGAATAATTTTCTAGTAAGGTGGCATAGGTTGAAGCACTATTGGGGAGAAGAAATTCTTTGATGGATGTCTTCTGAACACTTGATTGCAGAATGATCAGAATGAAGTAGGGGATCTAGAACAAAGGATAACTCATTCTCATTCACAAATAAATGTTGTTTATTTATTGATTTTGCTAAATGTTGGATTATATAGTTTTGAAAAATGGTTTTTCAAAGTAGAACAAAAAAAATATCATTTAAAATCTGCTACAAATATGAATATATTCTTTTAAACAATTTAGTCTATTCCTTTTCGATTCTTGGGAATTTAATTGAAGACAATTAACTAAATTTGACTTCAAACTTTGACCTTTGATCTACTGGTAAAGTATCCTTTTATAGGACATAAAAAGTCCTTGATTTCTGCCCACTGCTCAATTTCCACCTTCTTTAGCATGTTATTTTTGGACACCTTGACTTGTTGCCATGAATTCTTACTTAGGCAAACAACAATAAATATTGGTCGTTCATCATCCCTTGAATCTATACAAAAAATATTCTTTTATTTTTCAAATATTTAAATTTGATTCGGGTTGAATGAGACCAACATTGGGAATGCATTGTCTTTGTCAATGCCTTCAACATCTGCACTTCAGTACCAACATAGAAATGCGGCCAACATCAGGAATGTTTAGACTTGGGAAATGCATTCAACATATGTTTTCCTATGCTTAGAGGAACTCTCACAACAATGATGAGATTTTAGTAACAAAATGCGGGAAACATTAAAAAACTATGCAATAAAGGTACAATTTCAACATATTTCGTATTTATCATTCTTGAAGTGACAAAGTGATGTATTATCATAATTTTCATATAAACTCATGCAATTCTTATATTTCAACTTTAATAAATCAAAAAAGAACATGAAATCTTATACAATAAAGCTAAATAACTCTTAAAATGAAGAGTTACCATTGTTCCCTTAAGAACTGATTCTGAGGCTTGAACAAAGGGATCTCACATCTCATTGGTCTAATAGGACATTGGTTTATAGGAGACTGTAAAGACTGGTTCATTAGAGGAATCAACGACTCTTAAGAAGAAAAATATAACCATAGGGATAGAATGGATTTCTTGTCCCACTCGTGAATTAAGAATAAGCTCATAAAGGATGATATAGCAGTTGAATGATTATATACATGAACATAACTTGTCCTATAATGCGAAAGAGTTCAGCATAAGTCTTTAGTAGAATAGGCCTGATGTTAACAAATATGAATTAGATCACGGGTTATTGTAGTTTTCAACCTATATGTTCACCAGTCTCTAAGCTAGCTCATACTTGCTGGTACGCTATTATAATAGAGAGTGAATTTAAAGAGTTTAAATTCACAGATTAATTATGTGAAACATAATTAATAGGAGCTTTAAGTTTAATGATTAAACTTAATTCTACAATATATCAGATATATTGCATTAATATTTATGTGGGGAGAAATTAATTTATTGGATAATTATTTAATTCGGAGATCTAGTAATTAATATGTTGGACGTATTAATTAGTTTAATAATTATTGGATAATTATTAAATAGAGAATATTAATTAGTATGTTGGACTTAAATGGATTAATAATTATTGGATAATTATTAGAATATAGAATTAATATATTGGATATATTAATTTGATATTTATTTATTATACTATATTGGATATATTATAGGGTTTGAGATTTATTAGATAAATATTAATTAAAAAATAAATAAAACAATATATGAGATATATTGTGAATTTCGAAAATCCTCTCTCTTTATTGGAAAGGAAATTTCGTCCAGAATGGATGAAAAAATTGAAATTAATATTTAAATGAGGAGGGAAAAGCTTAGATTTTATCCCAATATCTTTTAACAATTGATATTGAAATATATCACATTTTTTCTCATTTAAATATTCATTTCTTTACTATAAATAGGAGAACTAGGTGGTCTTCATTCTCATCCCACTCAACTTCAGAGTAACACATCTCAAAGAGACAAACTTCACTGAAAGCTGAGATCTTTTTTCCTTCTATATATTCAAGATATCATAGATTGGAATAGCAGAGGAGATCGTTCGAGATCGTCCAAAGGAATCCTACTCAACAGAAAGACATGCCAGATTAAATTAGAGAAGTCAGTCAATATAAGCATGATTAAACAATAACATGGAAATCACCTAGTGTTAAACATGTAGATTAATTGGATTAATCTAAATAATTAAATGGTTTAATTATTGTGAAATTTTTTTGATGTTAGAACGCTTCCGCCGCGTTTTAAGCATTCTCATACCCTATATTTCCAACAATAGATGCCTTGTAATTGTGGGTGAAAGCATCATCTTGTACTCCTATCTAAACATCGAATAAAAATCGTGATCTAGGTCGGCATAATAAACGTAGGGCTCTGCCTGAACCACTTTCGGGGAAGCTAGTCAACTTCCGAGGTGGGGTGGAAGGAAGATGCTCTATTTTAGAGTGAGAGAAGTCAACAAGCCACTGTGAGTCTAATTATCAGGAGTCGTGAAAGCGGAGGGCAGAAGAACGCCCAATAAAGAAAGAGAAGATCGATCGAAAAGGAGTGTCACCCAGCAAGTTTGAAAAGAATACTCCAACGATGATTCCAGTAGAACAAATCTTGATGGAGATTCAAGAGAAAAATGATTTCAAGCGGTCGAGTCGGATCAAAGCGGGGTCCGACAAAAGAAATAAGGGTAAGTATTGCCTATTTCACAGGGATCACGGCCACGAGACTTCAAACTGCTATGATCTAAAAGAGTCAATAGAGTTCCTCATCCGAATAGGATGACTGGATAGGTACATTGAAGAGGGTAAAAAAGTAGTTGAGTCCCCTAATAAGAAAAATGAGGCGAAAAAGAAAAGATGAGGCAAGCTAGGGTCATGTAATGGGTGAGAATGTGCGAGTGATGGCAGCAGCGGATGAACAACTTAACTTCACTACCACTGAGGCTGTCACACTATACCAGCCACACAACGACGCGTTAGTGGTGACCCTGACTATTTCCAACATCCGCGTCATCGTTACTGAAGGGGTAGTTCGACGGATGTACTATCGTTGAAAGTTTACGACGCCATGAAGCTGGGAAGAGAAAGGCTGAAGTCGAATACGACACCCTAGTTAGATTCGATGGGAGCACTCTGACCCCTGAAAGTTCCATTGAACTTCCAGTAACTTTTGGCGAATGGGACAACATAGTCCTCCATTTTGTGACTTTTTTGGTGGTGAACGATAACTACGCCTAGAATGCGATATTGAGAAGACTCACAATACATGGGTTAAGGGCGGTCGCGTCAACCTACCACCAGCTAATGAAATTCCCTACTCCTATAGGAATGGGGCGAGTTTGAAGAGAACAACTATCTTCAAGGGAGTGCTACCACACAGCCCTACAGGGAGTGGTAGGAGTTATAGAGGTAAAAACTATCGAAGAGGAATTAGTGCCAGATGAGGCTGTTCAAGAGGCAGCACCTGCAGAGGGTCATCCCTTGAAAATAGACCTAAGTTCTTCCTTAGGAGGAGCTGAGCGAGACAGAGGAAAACCTACAAAGGAACTGGTTTGAGCTCTGAACAACGAACAAGCCTTGTAGAGTTCCTGCAAAGAAACACCGATGTGTTTTCTTATATCATCGATGACATGTCGGGGGTAGATCCAAGTGTTATCGTCTACAGTTTTAATGTCGACCAGGACTATAAGTCGGTACGCCAGAAGCAGAGAGCATTTAATCACGAGCGCAACGAGGTTCTTGCTGAGCAAGTAGACGAATTGTTGAAAACGAGATCCATTCAGAAGGTGCACTACCCTGAGTGGTTGTCGAACATCGTCCTAGTAAAGAAACCGAAAAGGAAATGGAGAACGTGCATGAACTTCACTGACATAAATAAGGCATGTCTTAAGGATAGCTTCCCACTACCTCGCATAGACCAATTAGTGGATGCGACGACATGGTACAAGCTATTGACTTTCATGGATGCCTATTCAGGGTACAACCAGATAAGAATGCACCCTGATGATCAAGAGAAGAGGTCCTTTGTCACCAGCAAAGGCTTGTATTGTTATAGGCCTGAAGAATGCAGGTGCAACCTATCAGAGGCTGCTCAATAAAATGTTTAGGAAAAAACATAAAGGTCTACGTGGTTGACATGCTGGTGAAGAGTAAGCAGGTGGAAGGGCATCAACACGACTTGATGGACGCCTTTGACACCTTACGCCAATACAAAATGAAGCTCAATCTGAGCAAGTGTGCCTTTGGAGTCTGTTAAGGAAAGTTCCTAGCTTTCTTGTACACCCAAAAAGGGATTAAGGCCAATCCAGAAAAGATCTGTCATGTGTTGGAGTTGGAACTGCTTCACACGTTAAAGCAACTACAGAGCCTGAATGGGAAGGTAGCCGCCCTAAGCCAGTTCATAAGCCGAGTCATAGATAAGTGCCTCCCTTTCTTCTAAATTTTAAAGAAAAAGGGAAAGTTCGAATGGACCCCAGAATATGGGAAAGCCCTAGATGAACTTAAGACCTACTTGGGTGTTGCACTCCTCCTGTTCAAGCCAGTTCTAGGAGAGGACCTATTCCTCTACTTACCCACGTCACAGAAGGTGGTAAGTTCGATTTTGATTAAGGAAAGTAAAGGGTCCCAATAACCGGTGTACTAAACCAGTAAGGCCATGGTGGATGCGGAAATGCTTTATCCTCAAGTTGAAAAACTAGCTTTGGCATAGGTAACATTGGCTAGGTGATTGAGTCCATACTTCCAAGCCTACAAGATAGTGGTGCAGACCAACTTCCCTTTATGCCAAGTTCTGTAGAAGCCGAACGCCGCTAGAAGATTGATGAATGAGTGGTGAAGCTTAGTGAGTACGACATACACTACCACGCCAGACCCTCTGTTAAAGGGCAGGCGGTAGCCGATTTCATTGTGAAACTCACCCCACCTCTAGTAAAGTTGGAAGAAATCTGAGTCCTTGAAGATCTAGGGACGTAGACGCTTCATGTTAATGGGTCTTCAAACAACAAAGGTTGTGGAGCTGGGTTGCTATTGTAATCCCCTAAAGGAGACTGACTTGAGTATGCCCTCAGGTTCAACTTTCAATCGTCCAATAATGAAGTTGAATACGAGGCCCTAATCGTCAGATTGCAGATAGCTACGGTTATAGGGCCAAAAGGCTCACCATCATGAGCGACTCTCAGTTGATTGTCAGTCAAGCGTCAAAGGTGTATCAGACGAAGGAAAAGCGAATGATGGCAAACATAGAAAGGGTCAAGCAGTTGCTGGCATTGTTAGTAGAGGTACAAATCCAACAAGTACCTTTGTCTCAAAACGCTAACGCTGATGCCTTGGCGAAGTTATCTGCCGCCTACAAAACCAAGGTAGACAGGATCGTGCCAGTAGAGGTCCTGGACAAGTCTAGCATCACCACCGAGATGCTGCACGAAATTAGCAAGGCGACCCCGACCTCACAAGCAACATGCATGACCCCCTTCCTAGCATACTTAGTGGAAGGAAAGTTGCCAAACGACAAAAAGAATGCCCGATGTCTTAACTTCAGGGCTTCCAAGTATGTGGTGCAAGGAGATAAGTTATACAAGAGGGGGTATTCTTTACCTCTCCTTAGATGCTTAGACCCTAGTGAGGTCACTTATGCAATGTAGGAACTGCACGAAAGCATATGTGGCAACCATGAAAGAGAAAAGTCCCTAGCCAAGAAGTTAGTCAGGCAAGGGTACTTTTGGCCAACCATGGCCGAAGACTCCAAAGAATACACCCGAGAATGTGACAAATGCGAGAGATTTGCTACCATCTAAAGACAGCCGTCGGAGGTCCTCACTAGCATGATGAGACCATGGCCATTCGCGCAATAGGGGGTAGATCTTATAGAACCCTTACCAATCGGACGAGGCCAAGTCAAATTTGCGGTAGTAGTAGTCAGTTATTTCACCAAGTGGAATGAAGCTGAGGCCCTGACGACTATCAACGAGAAGAAGGTAACCGAATTCATTTGGAGGTGCATAGTCTACAAAGTCGATTACAACCAGGCTTTCCGATAGTTCTGCTCTGAGTTGGAGATCCAACATCATTTCTCGTTGTTAGCTCACCCACATGCCAATGGGAAAGTTAAGGCAGTCAACAAGATCATAAAAAAGAATATCAAGACCAAGCTTGAAAGTTTGAAGTTGTCTTGGGCGGAAGAATTTCCATAAGTATTATGGGCATACCGCACAGCACCCAGGACGTTCCAGTCGAGATTAGACTTGTATCCTCGCGGGTTGAGTCTTTTGATCCAACTTAAAACGACCAACAACTGCGGACGAGCCTAGATCTCTTGGAAGAAAGAAGAGATGCAACACACCTAAGAGTGGCACGATAGAAGAATCGGATCGTCAAGTACTACAACTCTCGAGTAAAGACAAAGCGCATCCAAGTCCGCGACTTGGTGTTATGAAAAGTAATGCCCAATACCAAGGAGGTTAACAGCGGAGCCTTAGGGCCTAATTGGAAAGGACCATACCAGGTCACCAAAATTGCTCGCTCAGGCACCTACTACATCAAGGATAAAGATGGAAATGCAATCCTTCATCCTTGGAATGCAATACACTTGAAAAAAATACTTTTGGTAGATTGTAATTCAAGTTCTCAACAGTTGGCAGTAAAAGTTTGTTTTCTTTTTCACTCTTTCCAAAAATTTCTTAATTTAAGCTTTATTTTACTGAGTTCATCGTAAGACAAAAAAGCTTAAGTAGGGGGTATGCAAGGAGAGAAAGATCAATAGTCAAAAGCCAACATTGTATTCCAAAATTTCAAAATTGGGAAAGAAAAAAAAAAAACTTAACAAAACAAAGGTACTTAGAAAAAGTTCTACTTCAAAGATAAAAGCAAAAATTCATGAAGTATTTCCAGAATCACGCCTACTCGAGCTTGGCTTGCTAGGTCCAGCTTGGGTAGGATCAGGCCCGGTGGAAGGAGCCCGAACTGAAAGATCACTTTCTAGAACAGCTCAGAAAATGTGAGAGTCGTAGTAAGCGACGCGGATCATTCGGCAACCCAGACTTAAAGGCTGGAAGAGAAGGGTCGGCTACCATTTCAGGTGTGGTAGCACATAGCAACTTGAAAAGCGGAAGTAGATTCCTGTAGCTGACGCCTTCTTGGATACGGTCGAAGGCCCAATTTGTAGCGGATATACCAGCATTGTTCTCCAAGATCACGAAGGTAGGAGAAACCTTCACGAAGTTAGCCAGGAAGAAGCATTATTTAACTTCCCTTCAGCAGCAGATAACTCTCGACGAAGCTGAGCAATGGTAGATAAGTCATCATTGTGAACATGAGTAGCTGAATTTTGGGCCGCCTTAGCGAAAGTTCGAAGTTCAGCCAAGGCAGCCTCTACGACACACCGAGCCTCTTGAGCCTGAGCCAGTTCCCACTTAAGCTTGTCGGAATTTAAAGTCCATGAGGAACATGTGTAACGCAAGTCGTCTGGTAAATGTCGCGAAGCTAAAGCAAAGTGTACAAAATCCTGTCAAAGAAAGTAAAAGTTAGTTTCGAGACTTACTCGAAAGTACAACAAAAATAAAAAGTAAAGTTGATAAGTGTACCACATACATCAAACGAGTTCCATGTTTCATAGTTTGGGAAGCATCCCTAGTTGGGAATGGCATGGGAGGGGCTTCGACCTCAGACCATAGACCAGAAATCAAACTTATCTTCTTAGCAGCATCCAAGGTAGGGTGGTAAGGTCCTGACAGAGATATGAGTCAAATATGAGCGAAAGGCCAAATAAAAGTGTTCGTAGAGCTCGTGGACTAGGACGGTTCCGCCATAGTGCAAATCTGCCCCAATGTCCAAATCCTCAGGAAGCATAGGAAACTAAAGATCCTCCTCTTCGCCATGTGGAAAATGACCCTCTGAGGTAAGGTCCACCATTTCATTGGTGGGAAGCCTAACTTAAGAGTTTGAGGGATAAGGGGATACTCGTCAAAGGCACGCCTCAAGGTAGGCTCATAGTCCATAGCCACTGGAAACAACAAAAAGATGTTAGAGTAGTTAAGCATTAACCCAAGAGGTAGAGACTAATCAAAGAAACGTACCTGAACTTGGATCTTCATTCAAATCTGCAGAGCCCGGATAACCGTTATGAGGCATAGCGGACTTTGTAAGAAATTCGTAAAGATGTAAAAAATAGAGGTATATTTTATGCAAATTCAAAAAAGTACTTAGAAAAGAGGCAAAAATTACAAGGCAAGCCTACTTGGTACAAGAATTTAGCAAAGTATAAAAGCTAAAAAGAAGCCTTATGCAAAGCCAACAATTTTGAAAATCATACATAAAGGGTACAAAAATTTTGAAAAATAAAAGTGTCTAAGTCAAGACCAATAAATTCGAAAAAAAGTACACATGTATAGAAAAAAAATTGAAAAAGGTACATGCCTAAAAGCCCGTCTTCAGGGAAAAGACTTTGAAAAATTCTAAGTTCAAAACAAGTCTCCCCCAAGGCCAAAAATAGTGAATGACAAGGTTGGGGGGAGAAGTTTGAACTTTATGGAATTTTCAAGTTATGGAAAAGATTATCTAAGGAAAATACTTTGAAAATTACAAGTCCAAAACAAGTCTCCCCCAAGGCCAAAAAAATCGTGAATGGCAAGGTGGGGGGAGAAGTTTGAACTTTATGGAATTTTAAAGTTATGGAAAAAATTGTTAAAGGGAAAATTTTCTAAAAGGCGGACATATTCCTTAAGAGAAATATGCTTTTTTGGATATGGAAATATTATTTAGAAAGATATATTCTTAAAAAAGAGTATGGCCTATTTAATATAAGAAAAATCCTTCAAATTTATATTTTCCATGAACTTGAATTTGGCTTCTTAAAAGAATAAAATATTTACTTAAAAATAAGAAGTATTATTCCATAAGCAAAGAAATCTAAGGAACGGATTACTCTTCAAATTTCAGCAGCGAAAGTAAGTCCGAAATGAAGAGTGGGGGTAAATATTATACGCAAAATATTTCTTGAGATATCCGGTGAGACCTAGACCTCTCGAAGAACGCCCGAAATGACTCTGACCCTCTCAGAGAATCGGCCAGGGAGCTTTGACCATCGAGGGTCGGCCAAGCCCCTTGGACCCTCTCAGGGCAAGCATTTTCCCTGTGAATTAAGAAATAGCGATAACCCCATAATTGCCAAAAATGGCTTTGGTGAGATCTTCCTTGGGGATTTTATAGCAAACTCCCTGCCAGAAGGACAACCCCGAATTAGTACACCTGAAAAAAAGACTTAAAATAAGTTAAATATACGAATACCTTCTGCCACATATGAATAGCAAATTTACAATCCTTAACAATATGAAGGGAAGACTTTTTTGCTTTAATGCACAAAACACAACAATCAATAATATCGATCTCCTTGGCACAAATGTTATTTCTCGTGGGAATCAAATTTTAAAAAATGCAGCAAGCACCAATTTTAACCTTGAGGATAACCACAACACTCTAGAAAGATTTCCATATTTCGGCAATCACTAAGTTATTCGACAATGACGCTTGACCAGCTTTAGCAATATTAATTGCCAGATGATAAGCACTTTTAACTCTGATCATCACGATATTGCACATATTCCACACAATTTCGTCTTTTTGCTCCACAGCTCGAATGGGGATTCTCAACACCCGCCTAGCTTCCTCTAAAGAGTAAATCTCTTTGAATTTTGAAACATCCAATCCATGGGTATTTTTATAGGAAAAACTATCCCAGAATACCCGGACAAGGCGAACCCCCCCCCCCCCCAAGGGTCGGCCAAGCCCAATCCAGCACCTCCTAGGTGTTTGTCAAGCTCAATCTGATCCCTTGAAGATCGACCAAAGGAGATCGAGACCCTCCGGGGACCGACTATGGAAACCTTGACCCCCCCTTCAAGGGTTAGCCAAGGCCAATCCGACCCTCATAGGGGCCGGCCAAAGTAGGTTTTGAGCTCTCGGGGTCGATCGTGGAGGTAAGAACTCTCCCCCATGAGTTGACCGTGTCCAAGTGATG
Organism: Cyclanthera cordifolia; assembly: GCA_037832605.1. NCBI lineage: Eukaryota > Viridiplantae > Streptophyta > Magnoliopsida > Cucurbitales > Cucurbitaceae > Cyclanthera > Cyclanthera cordifolia. The sequence goes on from JBBMEG010000024.1 coordinate 7,723,814, forward strand.
ATTGAATCCATGATAACGGCCAGAAGTTACGCTAAGAGGGATAAGACCTCCCTTTAGGGGTGAGCCGTGGAGGTAAAGACTCGTAAGGATTGATCGAGACCAAAGTCGACCTCTAAGAAGATCGATCGAGTAGGAAAAATCTCCACGAGGGCTGGTAATAGAGGTTAGGACTCTCTCTTTGTCGAGTAGACCAAGTCCAAAAAAATCCTAGGATTGTTGTACCGTAAGGTAGCAATGACCAAAAGTTACAACAAGAAGGCCTTGAATCCCTTGAGGGTTGGCTGTGGAGGTTAGTACTCTCCCCCAAGAGTCGACTGAGTCTAAAATGACAACTAGATCCGCTCATAACGGCCAGGAGTTATGCCGAAAGGGCCAGGACCTCCCCTTTAAGGGCGAGCCATGGAGGCGAGGATCTATAAGATTTGACCGAGACCAAAGCCGACCTCCAAGAAGATTGATCAAGTGGGCCGACCCCAAGAGGATCTGCCATGGAGGTTAGGATTCTCCTGTGGACGAGTTGACCGAGTCCAAGTAACGTTTAGGAACGTTGCACCTTTTAGGTGTAACTTCTTAGAGTTACACCGAGAAGGCCACGCTCTCAAAGGGTTGACCATAAAGGTAAGGACCTACAAAGATTGACCGACTCCAAGTAACCTTCAAGTCAAAATCGTTACACCTCTAAAGGATAACGGTCAGGAATTAGGCTGGTATTCATTTCTAACTTAATGGCAAACGTTTCAAATGACTGACCATTAAGCTACCATTATGTGAGCTACAACATTTTCAAGTTCGGCTACTATAAAAACCCTTGTAAGCCGTTTTAAGTTTCAAAGCACTCTCTATACAATAATCTCAAAACACCTTTCTAACTTAAGCATCAGAGGCCATGTGACTCACACCACACAGATGTGCCTAATTTCATTTTTTGTTGGCTTCTCGTTCCAGGTAACAAAAATCTTTATCGTTGATTCGGTTGATGTATCATTTATCAAGACAACACTTTAAAATCTTTTCAATCCTCCGTAACACTTAAAGCTTTGAAATTGCTCTGACTTCCAATCCATAGATCTCTCTTGATTGCAATGGTTCGGCCATTGCCCACCTTCCATGGAAACTCTTTAACACACAGCAAATTGCTTAAAGCTTCTTTGTCGTAATAATTTACATTATGGCTACATAGCATTGCTGATTTATAAAAATTGATAATTTGCCCCAAGGCCCTTTCATAGATATCCATAAGTCTCCTAATTTGGTGGCAATTCGATCCACAGGTCCTGAAAAAAAAAAAAAAATTATCAACAGCAAAGAAAAGATGAGGTGTTTGTTTTATTTTAGTCTTCGAACTTTCAATTGTCCAATTTTAATCCCTTGTTATGTGATTTGTTAATTTTTGGTACCTCAAATTTCTAATGTTTAATTTTAGTCCCTCAATTTTAGAAAAAGTTAAAAAATTGTCCCTATAATTAACTTTGAGGCTTTTCTCAACTACTCTCATTATTTATCCTATACAGTGTGGCCACCACCAGTCCAATGAATTGGAAGATAAAATTAAATTGATTAATGTACGCTCTTTTTTTCATTTATGTTTCTGAATTTTGTTTCTGTTCCAATATTTTCACTCTAAAATGGAACAAGAAACGAAGTAGAAAGAGGAGTTCTTTGTTCATGGACATAATTATCAAAACAAAAGGTTAAAAATTTCCATAATATAAATATAGAAATTCATTTTCAAACCTTCACAACAAATAAATCAAACCATAAAAAATGGCAGAATAATCAAGCTATAAAAAAAAAAAAAAAAACAGAAAGAGCATAGAATAATCAATTTAATTTAATTTTGGTGGGAAACAAGTTCAACACCACGTCACGGGTCCAATCATGTAAAACGATATTCGACTCTCATTTATTTGAGAGTAGTTGTACCGTCTTTGTAAGGTTTGTGTTTCCTCTGTCCCAATTTTTATTTAAATAATAATTTTCTCCTGTTGTTGGTTCGGATTTGGTGGTGACCATAATCCAAATAATTGAGAAGAGAGAAAAAAATGTTAGAAGAGGAGAAAGAAGCAGGAAGAAGAGTTATAGGGATCATTTGCAAACTTTTTTTTTAATCAGAAGACGTAAATAAAACATTGAAAACTAATGGTAACTGAGTTAATGGAAAGAAACATAATTTTTAGAAGATTTTTTTTTTAATACAAATTCGGGAGGACACCACAAATCCTATATAAAAAATATGATAAATTACGGTAAAATATGCCAAATATAATTAAATTTGTGTTCTTTTAGTTTTTGTACTTTTAATTTAAACTGTAGCTTGTGATAATTTCAACATATTTGATCATTTCAAAAACACTTAAATTAAATATTTATACACTCTCAAATATATATTTTTTTTTGAAATTAGAAATTATATATTAATAATTTGTGATATTTTATTGATTAAGACAAATAATCTGGTAACAGAGTTAATGGAAAGAGACGTAATAAAGTTTACATTTGTAGTCAACTTTACCATTGCATGGTGAATAGTTAATTTTAAAATTAAATTACAATCTCTCGATCTTCGCAACTATAATAAACTATTAATATATTTTTAATAGCAATTGTATAAATTAAAGGAACTTTGTATACATATTCAAAACGTGTATAAATATTAGAGATGTGTTCATTTTCTATTTAATTTGCACACATATTAAAAACGTGTTTATTTAGTAATTAAAAAAACATAAAAGTACATTAATACCATTCACCTATCCTAGTTGAAGAAGTCAACCTCCATACCCACCATCTTTACCGTCACAACTTGCAACAGTGTCGCCGTCAATTCAACCTCGCCTTCATCGTCGTCGAACTTGCCATTCACAAATACCTCAAAATCTTTCATTGTCACCGCCGACCACGATCTTCACCGTCACAGCCGTCCAACTCTACCTCGCCCTTCACAGTCGCTGTTAAAATTGTTGTTCATTGTTGTCCTTTTACTCGTTGTTCACCGTCGTTGTCGAACTCGCCCCTCATCGCCGCCGCCTATCACGTCCTTCACCGTCGTCGCCGATCTCAACCTTCATCGCTGGAGCCGATGAAGTTCAATAGCAAGGAGGCCATTTGAAAGTTCAAAACTGCAGAAAAACGGCTGGAAACTCTAATTTGAAGATCACTTTATTTACAAAAATGTCATTAATAATGTATTATTTAGGTACTCTATTACTAAGGTATTATATATGTATTTGTATTAACATTGTGTTTTAATCCACCAACTAGTATTATATTATACTACAATAATATATTAGAAATGTCGGCAAATTTAATTATCACAACTCTCAGTTTGAATTGTATTGATACGGATCAATGTATTATTATGATATAATCATCTAGGTATTAATATTGTTAGCATGTTAGTGGTTTATAACATATAGAGTATTAAATTGGTATTTTTCATTACAAAGAATAATTATCATTGGTTTGGGTATAACATAATACATTAACCTATTGTAATATAATATCAACTATCAATATTATATATGTAACAAAAGAATGTATAATTATGTATTGTATATGTATTAGTATTATATGTATTTTTCATCTTCTACATATCAAAAACTTATAGTTGTAATATTAGGGGGTTTTTTGCAGCCGCTATCATGAACAATATGGAAGAAATTTTATGAGCAAATCAAGGAGATCAAACATTGAACATTGATGGGTGGGTCACCATCAGCAGCGATGGAGCTTCCCAATGACAGCAAAGGCGAAGATTCCGACGATTGTGACCATCTTCTCAAGTCATTCGCGGCCATCTTCTCCGGTCGTTCGCAACCATCTTCTGCGTTTTGTGCTTACATTCTACGCGTGAAAAAAACTAGATTTAAAACTAGGATTTGAGGTTGAAGAAATGAGCATTTAGAGATTATTAAAAAGAAAAATAAGTATTAAATAAATCAATAAATATTTGCGGAATTTAAATAAATTTTGGATACATATGTAAAATTTAAACTCAGCTTTCATATCCATACTAAATTCTCTAAATTAAATTATAGTAATTTAAATTCTCAAAGTTTCTATTATTTATTGTTATAGGCCAAAATATGTCAAAGTACTCGGAGAAGGTTAGGGCCCCGCCCTAGGGCCGACCAAGACAACGCCGACCCCCCGGGGGTCACCCAAATGGAGGCCTGGACCCCTAAAGGGTCGGCCAAGCCATCGCTGAACCCCCAAGAGTCGGCCAAATGGAGGCCTTGACCCCCAAGGGGTCGACCAAGTCCATGACGACCCCCCAAAGGACGGCCAAATGGAGACTTTGACTCCTAAAGGGTGGTCCAAGTCCATGCCGACCCCCCAGGGTCAGCCAAGCCAATGCCGACCCCTAAGAGGTCGGCCAAATGGAGGCCTTGACTCCCATGGGGTTGGCCATGCCCATGCCGACCTCCCAAGGGTCGCCCGGGTCGACCAAGGAAGATCTCAACCCCCCAAGGGTCGGCCTTTGTAGCCTCAACCCTTCCGAGTTCGGCAAAAGAAGGCAAACACCCATTAACGGGAAAGCCATGGAGGTCAGGACTCCCTTAGAGTCGATTGAGTCCAAGTAACGACTGGATCCACTGATAACAGCCAGAGTTACTCCAAGTAGGCAAGTCCCGGGTGGGTTGGTCGTGGAGGTTAGGACTCTCTAGTGGACGCGTCGACCGAGTCCAAGTAACGATTAGGGACGCTACACCCCGTGGCGTCTTACAGTTACAACGAGTAGGCCAGCCCGATTGGATTGGTCATGGAGGTTAGGACTCTACGAAGAGTCGATCGAGTCCAAGTAACGTATAGAGAAGTTGCACCCCGCGACGTCCCTCTGTTATAACGAGTAGGTTAACCTGAGTGGATTGATCGTGGAGGTCAGGACTCTCTAGAGTCGACCAAGCCCAAGTAACTCATGAAGATGCTGCACCCGTGGCATCCCTAGTTACAATGAGTAAACCAACCCGAGTGGGTTGGCCTTGGAGGTTAGGACTCTTCTGCGGACGAGTCGACTGAGTCCAAGTAACGTTTAGGGATACTACACCCCGTAGCGTCCCAGGGTTACAACGAGTAGGTTAACCCGAGTGGGTTGGTCGTGGAGGTTATGGCTCTCCCCCAGGAGTCAACCGAGTTTAGGTAACGCAGGGAGACGCTACACCTCGTGGCGTTCCCAGTTACAATAAGTAGGCCAACCCGAGTGGGTTAGTCATGGAGGTGAACACGAAAGGATTGACAGAGTCCAAAGCCGACATCTGAGGAGGACGGTCGAGTAGTCCAGCCCAAGTGGGTTGGTCGTGGTGGTTAGGACTTTCATATGGATAAGTCGACCAAGTCCAAGTAGCGCTCGGAGACGCTACACACCCATAGCGTCCTAGCGTTACAACGAGAAGGCTGCACTCCTAAGGGTCGACCGTGGAGGTGAGGACCTACCAAGGTGGACCGATTCCAAGTTACTTCAGAGTCAAAGTTGTTACACCTCCAAAGGGTAACGGTTAGGAGTTATGTCGGTATTCATACCCGGCTTAATGACGGATGTTTCTAACGGCCAACCATTAAGCCGCTCATAAGTGAGCTGCAACGGTTATGAAACTGATTGCTATATGAAGTCGGTTCATTCTCCATTCCATGGAGACGAATCTTAAGCTAAACCACGCTAAGTATTCTTGTGATATTCTTAGTTCTAAAATCCTCTAAATTATTCTCCTAAATCTCCTACTGACTAAGGCATCGGAGGCCTTGTGGCTCACACCACAGCAGTGTGTCCTAAATTGTTTTTTTTTAGGCTTTTTCGTCCTTGGTAAAACAAATCATACTGTGGATATCAGTTGACCATTTTTCTGCATTAACAGTTGGCGCCGTCTGTGAGAACGAGAGAGTGTTCTACCTAAGAAGCTAAATTCTTACACATTTTTTTGCAAAAATGTCGAACATTGAGAACAACCATCACCAAGGTGTCGAAAGAGAGTCAGACATTGAGCATACTCCGACAAGAACTGCCTCTAGAGGACATGACAATGTTCATGTCGAGAACCACCTGGATCTTGAGGGTGCGGTAACGAGGCATGAACCGGAGCGTGCGGATCCAAAGCTCATAGCTTTGGAGGAACAAGTGCAAGGAATGACGGAGAGTTTGAGTCGCCTTGTGGAGTTGCTCCGACAACCTCTTCCAGCTCAGACATCTGTTGCAGGAAACCAACAAGCATCGTAGGAGGCGGCAAGACGACAAATAACCAAGAAAAAGGTTCCAGTAGAGAAGTCGGCTCCGCTGGTTCGGGACCCCACCAAAGAGAAAGTCCCAGCCACAGAGGCTTCGAGAAAGGCTCATTCCCGACACCGAAGACTAGTCAAACGACTTTGACTAGGCGGTAATGATCAGAGGAAGAAGCACTCGGTTCATCAGTGGATCGGTTCTAGAGAAGAGGAGTCTTCCCAGACGCAATCAGTCAGAAGTAGCCAGCCGCGGAGTACCACCCGAGGGTCATCCACCCTACATACCTCTAGAATTCTAAGTGCCCGGACAAGGGGATCAGACTTGAGAGCGGATCTCAGGGATGTACTCAACCAACGCCGAAGAGAAGCGGGGCACGATGGAGTTGAGGATCAACCTTGGTTAGCCCAGCTTCACTTTCTCCAAGATCAGTTGGGCAGAACCAAGACGGACTGGACCAGGACAGCTTGGTTGACCAAGTCGACCCTCCATTCACCAATGAAATCACGGAGGAGTCCGTCCCAACAAAGATTAAGCTCCTGATAATCAAGGATATGACGGATCTACAGATCCTGTAGAATAGTTAGATTCCTATCGGGCATGGATGGAACTATATGGAGTCCAAGACGCAATCAAGTGGCAAGCATTTTCAATTACACTTACGGGACCGACTCAAAGATGGTTTAGGCAGCTCAAGCGCAAGTCAATTGCCTCAATCAGAGAGCTAGCCAAAGCCTTCGTCACCCAATTTCTGCGTCGGCGAGATTAGAAAAAATAGGTCACCTATCTACTGACCGTGAGGCAGAGGAGCGAGGAGACTCTTAGGGAGTACATAGCATGCTTCAATAACGAGGCGGTGCAAGTCGAAGGGTACTTCGACAGCACAACTCTCGCAGCGGTCGTAGTTGGACTCAAGGATGAAAATTTCACGTGGTCGCTAGGGAAAAAGGCTCCACTCACTTATGTCAGGCTGCTAACCAGAGCGTAAAAGTACATGAGTGCACAGGAGCTGTTCAATTCCCAAGGAGGCACAGAAGGAAGGCGCTCCATTCCAGAGACAGGCTGACTACTAGGAGTCGCTAAAGTGAAGGGCGGAAGAACGCCCAGTGAAAAAAGAAAAGACCGAACGATAGGGGGTGCCACCTAGCCGGTTTGAAAAATACACTCAAATGGTGGTTCCCATAGAGCATATCTTAATGGAGATTCAAGATAAGGAGAAGCTAAAATGGCCAAGCTAAATTAAGGCGGGATCCAACAAGAGAAATAAGGGCAAGTACTGCCTATTTCACAGGGATCATGGTCACGCTACCTCAGATTGCTACAATGTGAAAGAGTCCATAGAGTCCCTCATTCGAAGAGGACGACTGGACAAGTACGTGGAAGATGCTAGAAAAACGTTCGAGTCCCCTAGTAAGAAAATGGGAGGAGAAAAGTCACCACCACCGCTGGAGATCAGAACCATCGTCGAAGGACCGGCTGGAGGGGGAGTCCAATCAAAGCTGGAAGGAAAAGTTGAGACAAGGTAGAGGAATGCTAAGGAGAGAAGAAGTGCGAGTAATGGCAGCGGTGGACGAGCAACTTGGCTTCACAACTACTGAGGCTACATCATTCTACCAGCCGCACAATGACGCCTTACTGGTGTCCTTGACCATCTCAAACATCTGCATCAGGAGAATCTTCATTGACGGAGGTAGTTCGGCGAACGTACTATCGCTAAAGGCTTGAATAGTTAGGGGAGGAGAAGTTGCCAGAGGACAGGAAGGGACGCAACCCATATAAGGGTGGCGCGGTACAAAGGCCGAATTGCCAAGTACTACAACTCTCGAGTCAAGGAAAAGCGCTTCCAAGTTGGCAACTTAGTGTTGAGGAGGGTGATGACAAACACCAAAGAACTCAACAGTGGAGTCCTGGGCCAAATTAGGAAGGACTATACCAAGTCGTCAAAGTGGCACGCTCAGGCACCTACTACCTTGAGGACATGGATGGGAATAAGATTCTCCATTCTTGGAATGCTCAACACTTGAAAAAAAAATATTTTCAATAGATTGTAATTCAAGTCGTTAGTGAATAAAAAGTAAAGTGTTCTTTCCTCATTCTTTGAAAAAAGCTATCTTAATTTAAGTATATTGATTCTGTTTTCATAAACTTAAATTGGGGGTAAGCGAGATAGAGAAATAATCAAAATAGTGTTATTCATTCAAAGTCAAAAAAGTTCTGGGTTACAACCTAGAAGACAATTAAATTTGGCAAAGTAAAATGCTTCAAGAAAAGGAAAGAAACAAAAAAGTCATCAACGCCCTCCGAAGCTGCGCCTACTGGAAGTTGGTCGATGGAGTCCGGCTAGGACATGAGCGTCCTAGCTAGAAGGGCATGACTTCTTTCAGGTACGCCTTGAAAGATGTGAGAGTTGTAGCAAGCGGCTTGGGCTGGATCATTTGGAAGTCCGGACTCGAAGGCTGGCAAAGAAGGGTCGGCGACTTTTTCCACAAAGCTAGAACAAAGAGACCGAAAAAGGGGAAGGAGGTTACCATAGCTAACTCTCTCCTGAATTTGGTCTAGTGCTCAGCTGATGGCAGCCTCATCGGTGTTGTTCTCCAAAATTACGAAGGCAGGAGAGCCCTTCACAAGGTTAGCCAAGTAAGCGGCATTTTTCAGCTTCCCTCCAGCATAAGCCAACTCTCTTTGAAGGCGAGCAATAGTAGACAAGTCTTCATGGCGTGCACGGATAACTAGACTTTGAGCCGCTTCAATGGAAGTCTGAAATTTGGCTAAGGAAACTTCGGCAACTCGCTGAACTTCTCGAGCTTGTGCCAGCTCCCACTTAAGCTTGTTAGAGCTAGTAGACAAATAAGAGTGGGTGTGACACAAGTCTTTAGAAAGGTGACGGGAAGCCGAGGCAAAGTGCATGAAGGCCTGCGAATAGCAAGATAACAAGTTAGCATGTAGACTTAAACAACCGTATAGCTGTAAAAAGTGGGGTTGTTATACCTCGTGCATCAGACGGGTCCATTCCTTCAAGACCTAGGAGGCGTCTTCAAGAGAAAGGGAGCCGAAGAAGATTCCATTTCACTCCACAAGTTGGAGGCTAAGGTTTTCTCCCCCTGCGCGTCCAAAGTAGAACGGTACGGTCCTGACAAAAGATAATAGTTAAATCTAGGGGGAAGGTTGCATAAAGGTGTCTGAGGCCTACAAGAGCTAGTCCGAACCAGAGAAGGGGCGGGTCAAATCCAAGACTGGGTTCGTCAAACTCTAGGTCTGACCCAAAGTGTAAATCCTCCGAGACTTCAGGAAAAGGAAGCTCTCCGTCTTCGCTAACTGGAAGAGGACAATCCTCTGAAGTAAGGTCTACCGTGTCATCGATGGTGGGTCATTGCGTCAAAGGCGCGCCTCAGCGAAGGTTCGTAGTCCATGACAGCTAAACATGGGTAAAAACGTTAGCCTAAAGTCAGAAAAGTATCCGAAGTAAAAAGAGCGAACTGCATACCTAGAGTATATCCTTCCTACGGGACGAGCGAGTCCGAATCAGAGTCAGTCGGCATTGCTGAATCTGAAAGAAGGTTGTAAAGTGAAGCGAGTCAGTGGTCAAGTATTGCGTGCTGCGAGTGACCTCCTTAGGGTAGGTCATAACAACCTCGTAGAACTCCATTACCCGAGAGCGGGGACTCTGCTTCCTATGCACTGGAAACAACACCGAAAAATATGAGTATGGTGCCAAAAGGTAGATAAGCAAAGGCGAAAGAAAATATACTGTATGTTCTAAAAGCGGTGGGAATTGCCAATGAAACTTCGGCACTTGGAGCTGCCCAAGGTCCTCCAGCGAAGAACCACCGTTCTTTCCACCCTTTCTGAAAATTGGGGCACGCCACCAAAGGAGAAAGTTTGCTTCTGGGAGTAAGATAGCAGCCCACCGTAACGTCGGGATGCTGGCAGAAGCGGTAAAGTGAAAGAAGGTCACTAGCACTAAAGGGACCCTCGAAGCCGGTGTAGACCCAAAAGGTTGTGAACGCCAAAGAAGACGTTCCAAGCATTGGGAGCCAGCTGCGCTGGAGCCAACCCGACCATACCTAAGAACTCTTGAAGAGAAGGTATAAGGGGTAGCCGAACTCCTCTATCAAATATGGTGGTGTAAAGAGCCACCTCGCTTGGAGGAGGTCGGGTATACGTCTCAAAGGCCAGTGGGAGCCTAAGGGTAATCTCGCCAGGAATAAGGTATTGGGTCCTAAGGTGATTTAAGTACTTTTGAGGCAAAATGAACGCGACCATCTAAGATCCTGATCCTATTGCCAGGGCTTTCCACTGAGTTCTCTTAAGAGATGAGGTAGCCCGAAGGTGGTGGGACTCGGTCTCGTAAACAGATGAAGGGTCCATAAGAGCCATAGTAAAGGATTATCTGTGAATGACGAAGTTAGGAAGAAGGCAAGACTTTAATAAAAGTGCCTAGGTAGCCTAAAAATTTTGAAAAACGGTTAAATGGGCAAGACTTTTATGAAAAGTGCATAAGTAGGCTAACCGTTTCTAAAAACTGTTAAATGGGCAAGACTTTGATAAAAAGCGTCTAAGTAGCCTAAAATTTGGAGAAGTACTCCAACGGGCAAGTCTTGTAAAAAAGAGCCTAAATAATCCAAAGATTTGGACATACATGCATGAAAGGTGAAAAATCCAAAAAGTGCCTAAGTAAAAGGTAAGACTTTCCAATATACGCCTAGTCACTAGCATAAAGTCGGAAAAAGGAGGGTACTTACCAAAAAGGTGAGGTACGGCGATATGCTTTCCAAAAATCCAAAACGCAAAGCGAGTCCTCTCCCACACTTTGAAAAATCAAAAGTTTCAGCCCAGTGAAAGGCATTTTTTGGCCAAAGTGGGTACAAAAGGAGGGTGAAGTTTTGGAGGGTAATTTTTATGGAAATGATAAGTTATGGAAAAATTTCTAAGGGTAAATATTTTCCTTAAAAGAGAAGATGATTTTTTCTTGGAATATAAATATTATCTTGAAAAAGATATTCTTTGAAATAAGAATATGGCTTTGTTAATATTATTGTTCTTAGAATAAATATTTTCCTTAACCTTAAAAGAAGTTATTTTTTGGATATTATTAAGGAAAGATATTCTTAAAAAGAATATGGCCTAAGTAAATTTCAAGAATAATCCTTCCATAAGGCATGAAGAGATAACTCTTTAACATCCCGAAACATTGAAAAAAGCAATTGGCTAACTACTCTTCAAAATCCGACGATTCTAAAGGCTCGAAAATTAAGAGTGGGGTAATGTTATAGGCCAAAATATCCCAGAATACTCGGGGAAGGTTAGAGCCCCACCCTGGGGCCAACCAAGCCAACGCCGACCCCTCCGAGGGTTAGCCAAATGGAGGCTTTCAAATGGAGGCCTTGACCACCAGGGGGTCGGCCAAATGGAGGTCTTGACCCCTAGGGGGTTAGCCAAGGAAAGCCTCGACCCCCTAGGGGTTACCCCTTGCACCCTCAGCCCTCTAGTGTCCGGGAAAAGAAGGAGAACATCCCTTAAGGGGAAAGCCGTAGAGGTCAGGACTCCCATAGAGTCGAGTGAGTCTAAGTAACGACTGGATCCATTGATAACAGCCAGAGTTACTCTAAGTAGGCAAGTCCTGAGTGGGTTGGTCATGAAGGTCAGGACTCTCCGATGGACGAGTCGGCCGAGTCCAAGTAACGATTAGGGATACTGCACCTCGTGGCGTCCTATAGTTAAACTAGTAGGCCAGCCCGATTGGGTTGGTCACGGAGGTCAGGACTCTACGAAGAGTCAATCGAGTCCAAGTAACATATAAGACGCTGCACCTTGCGGCGTCCCTCCGTTACAACGAGTAGGTCAACCCGAGTGGGTTGGTATTGGAGGTCAGGACTCCCCTAGAGTCGACCAAGCCTAAGTAACGCATGGAGACGCTGCACCGCGTGGCATCCCTAGTTACAACGTGTAGACCAACCCAAGTGGGTTGGTCATGGAGGTTAGGACTCTCTTGTGAACGAGTCCAAGTAACGTTTAGGGACGCTGCACCCCGTAGTGTCTAGGGTTACAACGAGTAGGCTAACCCGAGTGGGTTGATCGTGGAGGTTAGGACTCTCCCCCAGGAGTCGACCGAGTCCAAGTAACGCAGGGAGACGCTCCACCACGTGGCGTCCCCAGTTACAACGAGTAGGCTAACCCGAGTGGGTTGGTCGTGGAGGTGAGAACCCGTAAGGGTTGACCGAGTCCAAAGCTGACCTCTGAGGAGGACGGTCGAGTAAGCCAGCCCAAGTGGGTTGGTCGTGGAGGTTAGGACTTTCATGTTGATAAGTCGACCAAGTCCAAGTAGTGCTCGGAGACGTTGCACACCCGTAGCGTCCTAGCATTACAGCGAGAATGCTGCACCCCTAAGGAGTCGGTCGTGGAGGTGAGGACCTGCCAAGGTTGACCGAGTCCAAGTAACTCTAGTGTCAAAGTCGTTACACCTCCAAAGGGTAACAGTCAGTAGTTACGCCGGTATTCATACCTGGCTTAATGATGAACGTTTTTAACGGCCGACCATTAAGCCGCCCATAATTGAGCTGCAGCGGTTACGAAACCGTCTGCTATATGAAGTCCAGTTCATTCTCCATTCCAGGGAGGCGAATCTTAAGCTAAACCACTCTAAGTATTCTTGTGTCATTCTTAATTCAAAAGTCCTCTGAATTATTCTCCTAAATCTCCTACGAACTCATGCATCGGAGGCCATGTGGCTCACACCACACCGGTGTGTCATAAATTGTTCTTTTTTGCAGCCTTTTTCGTCCTCAGTAAAACAAATCATACTGTAGATATATGTTGACCATTTTTCGACATCAACATCTATAACTAATATTTTTTTTAGATTAAATTATAAACTCAAAAAAAGTTATAACGAAATTTTAAACTCATTTGATAATTTTATACTAATTTCTAATTTTTAAAATTATAAAGATTAAATTTTATTTTCTAAAATTATATAAACAAACCTCTACGAACCAAATGGATATTACATTATAAAGCAATTAGTTTTCTTTCGATTTTGTTTGATATGTAATTCCAAAGAAAAAAATTTGAATAGTCCAACCACACATAAGAGGTAATAGTCCAACCACACACGAGGTAGAATTATTTTAAGAAATACATTAAAAGATAACCCAATACTTAGTTTAAAGGGCTCATTACCAAATCCATTCATTGCATTTGAATTTCATTATAAAAAAAAAAAAAAAAAACACTAGTTAACTTAACGTTCATAACAAACACAAACTTAGCTCTATTTAACTTAATCTCTACTACAAATAACACTCAATTTAATTACATGTTTAACTTAAACTTCGTCACCAATACAATTTAACGTGCTCTTAATTTAACTTCTTCTAAATTAATCTTCGTCTGGACAAATGATATTTTAACTCAAAAAAGAGAGAGAAAGAAAGAAAGAAAGAAAGAAAGAAAGAAAGAAAGAGAAAGTCCGGAACCCAAAACAACCACATCAGGTAACCACGCGAAAAATTACCTCAGCCATCAGCGCCAAAATACGCTCCACCGTCTCGTTGCCCGGTGGGCTTCCTCCTTCTTCATTCAACAGCTATTGATTTCTGTTTCTTCCTGTAAGTCTTTTGTTCCTTCATTCAGTTCCAGTGGTTTTCAATGGCCATGTTGTTCTGAAACCCCTAAATTCGATTATTAAATATTTGACGTTTATGTTTAATGGCATTCGTTCTTTTGTGTAGTTTTCAGATTTAACCATGTTTTGTTTCGATTTTATCCTCCGTCTTATCTGGTGTTTTGACGTTTTGTTAATCGTCAAGAAACTCCTTTGTTTCAGATTTTATGCATTTGGGTTTCTGTATATTTCTTTGAGTTATATGATAAAATATGTTTTTATGTTCATGACCTTCGGTTCTTTATTGTCTCATTTCTTTGGAGGTAGTAGTTTTTATCGTTAAATTTTGGAATTAAGGGTTTGATCCTTGAAAGGTTTATTCTGTTGTCTGACCAATTGTCAACCTTGAAGGTTGCAAAATCATGCTGGAACTATTTCTTTTGTGTTTGTCAGAATTGATTTCTGAAATTATGAAATCAGGGGATTGGCCTTGTCAATGGAACCTGGGTATTCCTAGCAGGTTTTGCATCTATGGATATAACCCTAATCATTTAACAAACCCTTGCTTCTTTGAGATGTCAACAGTATTTTTTTTTATTTTTTTGATATCCATAATGGTATGGGTGAGGTTAGTCTCATCTCAACCATTGTCACAAGATAGACTACCTGACTCTACAACATTTGGCTGTCAACAAAGAAATTAATTTCTAGCTAGGTGGTTAGTAAAGATTAAACTCATAATCTCTTAAATCCATTTGACCTCTTGGCCTACTCATCATAGTTTAAACAGTGGTTGGAAGCTGTAAAATCTATGTATTCCTTTCATGTTCTATACTGGTTATGTTTCATAGTTTCTGGTGTAATATTTTTTTTTTGTTTCAAAAAGTAATCTTTCATATTTTCAGGATGTCTCCCGTTCGAATTCTGGTTATGTACAATGGAGAGTGGATATTTAGTGAGAACGGTTTTGAATTTAATGGTGATAAGTTAAAAGGAATTGTTGTCGATGAGAAGATTACATGTATTGATCTTCTCGACAGAATCTATGATATTGTTAAAGTTGACCCAGCTGAATTTGTTGCCACAATGAAATGTTTATATAAAGCTCATGTCCCAACTCCACCAACAGAGATATTAGACAATGAAGATGTCGAATTTTTCATTGGTGAGAATCTTGTAGACGACCATGGAAGGAGAACACCATTGTGCATCACTATTAAATCTAGAGAGTCTCTAAATCAAGGGAAGGACGTGCCTTATCCAGCTCCATTCGACTCTGGAAGTGTGAGTAATCAAACTTCTGGTTTTGTGCCTGTTGTACAAAATTCTCAATTTTCTCCCTTTCTTGCTCTTACTGAAATCGAAGAACAAAACACGACCGCCATAAGTTGTGGCCCTCAGGGAGACTTGAATTGTGATGCTGAGATGCAAAATGCTGATCAACATCAACCTGAGGACTCTAATGATAATAGAGGGCAGGATAATGAGGTAGAAAACGTGCATATGCAAAGCGATAATTACGGTTGTAGTGGTGAGGTCCATCCCCATACTTCCAATGCTATGTCTTTCGACAGTCTTACCATCCAAAATGACAGAAAAGGCATCCAAGACTATGCAACTTCTGATCCATTGGACCCGAGCATTCAACCGTGTTTATATTCTGAGCAGTTGAACATTAATTTGCCCAAAAATTTAACTATTGAGCAGTTGATGTCTAATGATAATATAGCAGTTGGGCAAACTTATCCAAGCAAGAAGGATGTGCAAAGCAAATTAAGTCTTATGGCTATAAGGGAAAACTTTGAGTTCAAAGTTAAGCGTTCTACACGAGATTTATTGTTTGTTATTTGTGTAGACAAAATCTGCAAGTGGCGAGTGCGAGCATCGAAGATGAACAATTCCAGTTGCTTCTTGATAAGAAAATTTCACAATGCCCATACTTGTTTGACTGAGAAGTTTCATCGCAACCATCACCAAGCCAGTAGTTGGGTTGTTGGACAGCTGATCAAGGCCAAGCTAGAGGAAGGTGCTTCTGATTATAGACCAAATGACATAATCAAGGATGTAGAGAAACAACTTGGAGTTACTATATCATATGATAAAGCTTGGAGGGCACGAGAAGTTGCTCTTCGTTGTCTAAAGAGATTTCGGGATCGAGAGAAGCGGTCCCGTGGGAGACCGAGGAAGGAAAAATCTGTATTGATTGACAAAGAGCCGTCCCTACGACTGTGTGGAACTTGTGGTGGCCGTGGTCACAATAGAAAAACTTGTAGGAGTCTTACTGTTTCACAGTTACGAACTGGGAGTTGATGAAGGATTAGAACGATCTTGACCCTTTTTTTTTCTGTGGGATATTTAATTGATCAAATGTGATTTTTTTTTTTTTTTTAAGATCGTCTAGTTTCTTATCTTGAGGTTTTTCTTTATTTAGAAAATGGTGTTCTTTAATTTTGTTTCAGCTTTAGTATAGTGCCATCGTGTGCCTTTTTGCTCACATTATTTCTGTATTTTCTTCCCCTGTTTTCCTTTACTTTAAGCATGCACTTCAGGATCATACTTTGAACAAGATGGCCACCTACTTGAGAATGATAAGATACGTGTAAGGTTGAGTCCTTTTATTAAGAGCTTTGATATCACATAGGTTCAGGGCTTAGAAGAATTGGAAATAAATGAGGGATATCGAGGCAATTAGTTTAGAGAGTTTGTTAGTAATTTTATTAAGACTTATAGAGAGAAATGAAGGTTAAATCCTATTCGAATTTGACTTATCTTGTAATTTTTTTTATTTTGTTATCAATATTGTGTGGTTCTTATCAATATCATTTTCTTATAACGACCCGATATCTGATTAATTCTAGATAACTTTATTTAGGCTATTGTCTAAACTAAAATTTATTGATACATAAATATTGATAATATGCAATAAACATTTACAAATTGGGATGAGCATATTTTCATGACGAAACTGAATTAACACCAAACAATGAAACTACTGTGCTACCAACCCTTTCAGTTACCTAATTGAACTTGCATTATATTATGTAATGATTGCATATTTGATTAAATTCCTAAAAATATGACTTCAGATTTGTTTAGCGTATTGCATAAATTAACAAAAACTTACCATTAGTATCCATTTTAAGTTTATCTAATGAATTCAAACCAAAACAACCCATCACTGAACTACTCATATATATTTTTATTTTTTATTTTACAAAGAAACAAGGTTTCATTAAGGATAAAAAAAGAGATCAAGCTCAAAAATACAACTCAAGTCAAAAAAATAAGGAAGATTATAAAGAACAAGAAAATTTGAAATAAAAAAAAAGAATTAAATAAGATAACAAGCAGGGGCGGATCCAGACAACGGTTTGGGGGCTAAAAGTTAGAATTTACACTGAATATACAAAATTTAATTGAAAATTGAATATTTCAAATAATTGGAAATACTAGTTGTTATAGCCTAAAACTATCCCGAAAGACTCGGAAGAGATTGGGACCCGCACGAAGGACAACTAAGCCAACGCCGACCCCCCGAGGTCTGCCAAATTGAGGCCTCGACCCCAGGCGGTCGGTCAAAGTCATTGTCGACCCCCCGCGGTCAGCCACACCCTTGCCGACCCCCCGGGGGTCGGCCAAATGGAGGCAACCCCCCGGGGTCGGCCAAGTCCATTTCCGACCCCTTGGGGGTCGGCCTCGCCATCACCGACCCCCCGCGGGTCAGTTAAATGGAGGCCACACCCCCTTGTGGGTCGGCCAAGGAAGGCCAGGACCCCCTCGGGGTCGGCCCTTGCAGCCGGTTGGCCAAGGAAGGCCAAGACCCCCTCGGGGTCGGCTCTTGCAGCCTCACCCTTCTCGGGCCCGACAACGAGTAGGTCCATCCGAGTGGATGGGCCGTGGAGGTCAGGACTCTCCGAAGAGTCAACCGAGTCCAAGAAACGTTTGGAGGCGTTGCACCCCGTGGCGTCGCCCGTTACAACGAGTAGGCCAATCCCATTTGGTCGACCGTGGAGGTCAGGACTCTCCGAAGAGTCGACCGAGTCCAGAATCAAAACTGTTACACCTCTAAAGGGTAACAGCCAGGAGTTACACCGGTATTCATACCCGGCTTAATGGCGGACGTTTCTAACAACCGACCATTATATCGCCATAAGTGAGCCGCAGCGGTTACAAGACTGGCTGCTATAAAAGTCAAGTTATTTCTCCCTTTCACGGGACGGATCCTACGCTAAGTACCCTTAAGCCATTCTTAGTGCTTTAAACCATTTCTCCCTAATTTCATTTCTTACTTAGATATCGGAGGCCTTGTGGCTCACACCACACCGGTGTGCCCTAAATTTGCTTTTTTGCAGGCCCTTTCTTCCTCAGCTAAATAAATCATTACTGTGGATATCCGTTGAACATTTTTCGCCATCAACAGTTGGCGCCGTTTATGGGGACGAGAGTGTTCTACCTAAAAAACGCTAAAATTTCAATCCATTTTCCTGCAAAAATGTCGAATGTTGAAAACGGCCACCACCACGGTGTCGATGACGAATCAGAGGTCGAGCACGCTCTGAGGCGAATTGCCTCCAGAGAAATGGACGTCTTTCCTGTCGAGAACCACCCGGATCCTAAGGGTGCGGTAGCTGTGCGAGAACCGGAGCATGTAGCTCCAAAGTTTACGGCTTTGGAAGAACAAGTACAAGGGATGGTGGAAAGTTTGAGTCGCCTGGTGGAGTTGCTCCGGCAACCACCTCAGGCTGTGGCGGAAACCAACAAGCACCGTAGGAGGTGGCGCAGCGAGAGCCTGCCAAGAAAAAGGCTGTGGCGGAAAAAACAGCTCTGATGGTTCAGGACCCTGGCAAAGGGAAAGCCCCAGCCACAGAGGCGCCAAAAAAGGCGCATTCCCGGCACCAAAGACCGGTCGAACGACTTCGAATGGGCGGTAATGACCGAAGGAAGGAACATTCGGTCTACCAAAGGATCAGAGCAAAAACGGGGAAATCTCCCTGGACGTAGTCACAATCCCCTAATAAACAAATGAGAGGCAAAAGGTCACATCCACCACCGGAAGTCAGAGCCGTCATCGGAGGACCGGCTGGAAGGGAGCAATTATTTGCAAAAGAGTGTTATCACACGATCCCCCAGGAGATGAAAGGGGTCATAGAAGCAAAACCTGTCGAAGAGAAGCCAAGTCCAGGTGAGTCTGTCCAGAAGACAGCACCTGTTGAGGGTTAGTCCTCTGGGATGGACCTTGACCCCACCTCAAGAGGGGTTGAGCGAGGCAGAGGAGAACCTGCTGAAAAATTGGAAATTGTACCCTTGCTAAGCGACACGCAAACTATCAGCATTGGGACCAGCCTAAGTCTGGAGCAACGTACAGGACTTATAGAATTCCTACGAGGGAATGCAGATGTATTTCCCTGGTCTGCCGAGGACATGCCGGGGGTAGACCCAAATGTTATGGTCGTACGCCAAAAGCACATGGCGTTCAATCATGAGCGCAATGAGGTTATTGCAGAACAAGTAGATGACTTGCTAAAGACAAAGTTCATTCGGGAGGTGCATTACCCCGAATGGTTGTCCAACATTGTCTTGGTAAAAAAGTCAAATGAAAAGTGGAGGACCTGCATTGACTTCATCGATCTCAATAACGCATTCCTAAAGACAGTTTCCCCTTGCCTCGCATAGACCAACTAGTGGATGCGACAGCGGGGCACGAGCTGTTGACTTTCATGGACGCCTATTCCGGGTACAATCAAATTAGAATGCATCCCGATGATCAAGAGAAGATGTCCTTCATCACTAGCCGTGGCTTATATTACTACAATGTAATGCCTTTTGGCCTGAAAAATGCGGGTGCAACCTATCAGAGATTGGTCAACAAATGTTTGCCCACTTGATTGGTAGGAGCATGGAGGTCTACGTGGACGACATGCTGGTAAAAAGTAAGCAGGTAGAAGAGCATCAGCGAGATCTGATGGAGGCCTTCGACACCCTGCGACGGTACAGGATGAAGCTTAATCCAAGCAAGTGTGCCTTTGGTGTCCGTTCGGAAAAATTCCCCGGATTTCTTGTACATCAGAGAGGAATTGAAGTAAACCCAGAAAAGATTCGGGCTTTGTTGGAGTTAGAACCGCCTTAGACGCTGAAACAACTATAGAGCCTGAATGGGAAGGTAGCCGCCCTGAGCCGCTTCATAAGCCGAGCTACAGATAAGTGCCTCCCTTTCTTTAAAATTTTAAATAATAAGGGAAAGTTTGAATGGACCCCAGAATGTGGGAAAGCCTTGAACGAACTTAAGGCCTACTTGGGGGCTACACCCCTCATGTCCAAGTCTGTCCCAGGAGAGGACATTTTCCTTTACTTGGCCACGTCAAAGAGGGCGGTAAGCTCCGTCTTGATACAGGAAAGTGATAGGTGCCAACGATCGGTGTACTATACCAGTAAAGCAATGGTGGATGCGGAAAACTCGTTATCGAGAAGTTGAAAAACTGGCCTTGGCACTGGTAACATCGGCTAGGCGATTACGTCCCTATTTCTAAGCCCACAAGATAGTGGTGCTGACCAACTTCCGTTTATGCTAAGTCCTCCAATAACCGGACGACGCTGGGAGGTTTATGAAATGGGCGGTGGAACTTAGTGAGTATGACATACACTACCAAGCCAGACAGTCTATGAAGGGGCAGGCGGTAGCCGGCTTTGTCGTAGAACTCACCCCACTGCTGGAAAGGTCGGAAGAAATCCGAGTCCTAGAGGACTCAAGGGTATGGACGCTTCATGTCGATGGGTCCTCCAACAACAAAGGCTGTGGAGCTGGTTTGCTGTTGTAGTCGCCTGAAGGGGATCAGATTGAGTATGCCCTCCGGTTCAACTTTCAAGCATCCAATAACGAGGCAGAGTATGAAGCCTTAATCGCTGGATTGCAGATAGCCATAGTGATAGGGGCAAAAAGGCTCGCCATCATTAGTGACTCTTAGTTGATCGTTAGCCAAGCAATGAGGGTGTACCAAGCGAAGGAAAAGCGAATGATGGCATACCTAGAAAAGGTCAAGCATTTGCTGTCTATGTTTGAAGAGGTACAAATCCAACTGGTACCTAGGTCCCAAAATGTTAACGCAGATGTCTTAGCCAAATTGGCAGCTGCTTACGAAACGGAGGTAGCCAGGACCGTGCTCGTAGAAATCTTAGACATGCTGAGTATTACCACCAAGGTGCTAAACGAGATTAGCAAAGCAGCACCAATTTCACCTATGACATGGATCACCCATTTCCTTGAATACTTAGAGGAGGGAAAGTTGTCGAACGATAAGACGGACGTCTGACGGCTTAAATTCAAAGCTTCTAAGTACGTGGTGCAAGGGGGTAAGCTGTATAGGAGGGGGTACTCTTTACCTCTCCTCAGGTGCTTAGACCCTTGCGAGGCCACCTATGCAATGCAGGAAGTGCATGAAGCCGTCTGCGGCAATCATGAGGGGGCAAAGTCCCTAGCCAAGAAGTTAGTCAGGCAAGGTTATTTTTGGCCAACCATGGTCGAAGATTCCAAAAAATATACTCGAGCCTGTGACAAGTGTCAAAGGTTCGCTACCATCCAGAGACAGCCGCCCGAGGTCCTAACTAGCATGATGGGACAATGGCCGTTTGCACAATGAGGGGTAGACCTTATATGACCCCTACCAGTTGGGCGAGACCAAGTTAAATTCGTAGGGGTAGCGGTGGATTACTTTACTAAGTGGGCTGAGGCTGAGGCTCTGGCAACTATCACCGAGAAGAAGGTGATGGAGTTTATCTGGAGGTGCATAGTATGCCGGTTTGAGATACCTCGAACCCTCGTCACAGAAAATGGGAAGTAGTTTGACAACCAAGCTTTTCGACAATTCTGCTCTGAGTTGAGGATTCAAAATAGCTTTTCATCTCCACCTCACCCACAAGCCAATGGGCAGGTGGAGGCGGTAAACAAGATCATCGAGAAAAATCTAAAGACCAAGCTCGAAATCTTGAAGGGGTCTTGGGCGGAAAAACTCCCACAAGTGTTGTGGGCGTACCGTACTACACTCAGGACATCGACAAGCGAAACCCCCTACTCGCTAGCCTTTAGCGCGGAAGTAGTGATTCCGGTCGAGATAGGACTTTCATCCTCGCGCGTAGAGTCTTTTGACCAAACTCAAAATGACCAGCACCTGCGGATGTGTCTGTATCTCCTAGAAGAAAGAAGGGACACAACCCATATAAGGGTGGCATGGTACAAAGGCCGAATTGCCAAGTACTACAACTCCCGAGTCGAGGCAAAACGCTTCCAAGTTGGCGACTTGGTACTGAGGAGGGTGATGCCAAATACCAAAGAACTCAGCAGTGGAATCCTGAGGCCAAATTTGGAATGACCGTACAAGGTCACCAAGGTGGCGCACCCAGGCACCTACTATCTTGAGAACATGGACGGGAGTAAAATTCTCCATCCTTGGAATGCTGAACACTTGAAAAATTACTTTCAATAGATTGTAATTCAAGTTGTTGATGAATAAAAAGTGCTATTTTTTTTTATTCTGTCCATCTTAATTTAAGTATATTGATCTCATTTTCATAAACTTAAATTGAGGGTATATAAGATAGAGAAGAAAGAAGCAATAAAAATTTCATCATTTCATTCAAATAAAAGTTCCTGAGTTACAACTTAGGCGAAAAAGTAAAGACTGTAAAATAAAGTGCTACAAGGTAAAAATACTGCAAGGTAAAAGTCATCAAGGCCCTCTAGAGCTGCGCCAGCTGGAAAACGGTCGAACAGGTCCGACTTGGGCAGGTGCTGACCTAGCTGGGGGAGCCTGACTTCTGTCGGGCACGCCCTGAAAGATGCGGGAGTCATAACAAGCAGCCTGGGCTGGATCACTAGGAAGTTCGGACTCGAAGGCTGGCAGGAAAGGGTCGGTGACTCTCTCCGCGGTGCTGGAACAAAGTGACCCAAAAGAGAGGAAGAAGGTTGCCATAGCTAACCCCCTCTTAGATTCTGTCCAGTGCCCAGCCAATGGAAGCCTCACCGGCGTTGTTTTCCAGAATCACAAAGGCAGGAGAACCTTCCACAAGGTTAGCCAAGTATGCGGCATTCTTGAGCTTCCCATCAGCAGAAGCCAACTATCGTCGAAGACGGGCAATCGTAACCAAGTCATCTTGATGTGCGCGGGTAGCTAAATTCTGGATTGTTTCGGCAAAGGTACGTGAGGCGGCTAAGGCAGCATCGGCGACTTTCTGAGCTTCTCGAGCCTGTGTCAGTTCCCATTTGAGCTTGTCAGTACTGGTGGACAAGGAAGAGTGGGCTTGACGCAAGTCTTTCGAGAGGTGGTGAGAAGCTGAAGCAAAATGCATGAATGCCTGCAAAAAGAAACCGAGGTACAAGTTAGCATGCGTACTAAAGTCAAAATATAACTGCGAAAAGTAGAGGTGTTGCACCTCGTGCATCAGACGAGTCCCCTTTTTCCAGGACCTGAAAGGCATCCCCTAGGGGAAAAGTAGCTGAAGAAGACCCCACTTCGCTCCACAAGTTGGAGGCCAAAGTATTTTCCTCCTGTGGGTCCAAAGTAGGACAGCGCAGCCCCGACTGGAGGTAGGAGTCGAATCCAGGGGGAAGGCTGTGTACAGGCGTCCGAGGCCTGCGCGAGTTACTCCGAACTGGAGAAGGAACGTGGTCAAAACCAAGGCTGGGACCGTTAAACTCCGGGTTCGAACCAACTTCCAAATCCTCGGGAACTTCGGTGAAAGGAAGGTTTTCGTCATCACAAGGAGGGAAAGAGGAGCCCTCCGAAGTAAGGTCCACCATATCATCGATGGGAGGCCTGGCAAGAGGGCAAGACGTTTGACGCGTCATTGCGTCAAAGGCGCGCCTCAGCGAAGGCTTTTATACCATGACGACTAAACACGGTAAAAGGTGTCACCTGTATCTCTAGTATGCGAGGCATGCAAAGTTAGAGGAAAAAGTAAGCTGCATACCTGGAGCGAACCCCTCCTGCAGGACGGGTGACTCCGAGTTAGAATCGGCTCGCATGGCTGAAGCTAGAAGGAGGTTGTACAGTGCCAACGAATTCGTGGTCAGGTACTGAGCACTACGAGTTACCTCATCGGGGTAAGACATAACAATCTCGTAAAACTTCATTACCCAAGAGCGGGGATTAAGTTTCATATGCACTGTAAACAAAAAGTTAGTATGGTGCCAAAAGATAGATAAAGCTAAGGCGAAAGTAAGCGTACCATATGTCTCGTAGACAATGGGAGTTGCCAGCGAGGCATCGGCGCCTGGGGCCGCCCAAGGTCATCCCGAAAAGAACCAGCGCTCCTTCCACCCCTTCTGAAAGTTGGGGCATGCCACCAAAAGAGAATGCTTGCTTTTGGGGGTAAGGTGGCAGCCCAAGTAACGTCGGGATGCTGGCAGAAGCGGTAGAGCGAGAGAAGGTCTCAGGCACTAAAAGAACCTTCGAAGCCGGTGTGCATCCAAAGGCTGTGAACACCGAAGAAGACATCCAGGCATTGGGAGCCAGCTGCGCTGGAGCCAGCCCTGCCATACCCAATAACTCTTGAAGAGGCGGTATGAGGGGAAGCCG
The DNA here is from genome assembly GCA_037832605.1 of Cyclanthera cordifolia. Classification (NCBI taxonomy): domain Eukaryota; kingdom Viridiplantae; phylum Streptophyta; class Magnoliopsida; order Cucurbitales; family Cucurbitaceae; genus Cyclanthera; species Cyclanthera cordifolia. The sequence goes on from JBBMEG010000024.1 coordinate 7,748,196, forward strand.
AACTCCTTGGTCAAACATGGTGGTGTAGAGGGCCACCTCGCCCGGAGGAGGATGGGCGTACGTCTCTGAAGCCAGAGGAAGCCGAAGGGTGCTCGGCCGGGATAAGGAACTGGGTCCTAGGTGGTCCAAATCCTCTTGAGTTAAAATGGACGCTGTCATTTGAGATCCTGATCCCACCGCCAAGGTTCTTCGTCGAGTCCTCTTAAGTGAGGAAGAAGCCCGAAGGTGAAAGGATTTGGTCTCGTAGTCAGACGAAGGATCCATGATGGTTAAAGTAAGAAGTAATCTGCAAATAACTAAGTTAGGGAAAATGTGAGTCTCTAAGAGAGCCTACGTACCCTATGAAATTCAAAACACGGTGAAAAGGGCGAGACTTTTTATAAAAGTGCCTAAGTAACCTAAAGGTTTCAAAAAGTGGTGAAAAAGGCGAGACTTTTTGTAAAAGTGCCTAAGTAACCCAAAAGTTTCAAAAAGCGGTGAAAAAAGGCAAGACTTTTGATTAAAGTGCCTAAGTAACCTAAAAATCTCCAAAGGAAGTTAAACGGGTGAGACTTTATAAAAGTGCCTAAGTAGCCCACGAATTCGGAAAAAGTACTCTAAAGGGGTGAGTCTTTGAAAAAAGAGCCTAAATAATCCAAAAATTCGGACATACATGCATAACGGGCAAAAATCGAAAAAAGTGCCTAAGTAAGGGTAAAATTTTCGAAAAATATGTCTAACCGTTAGCGTGAAGTCAGAAAAATGAGAGTACGTATCGAAAAAGTAAGGCGTGACGGATGTTTTCCAAAAACCCAAAACGAAAAACAAGTCTCCCCACACACTTTGAGAAAATCGAAAATCCTAGCCCAGTGAGAGGCAATTTTCAACCAAAGTAGGGTGAAAGGGAGGGTGTAGTTTTGTCAGGGAATTTTTATGGAAAAGTTAGGTTATGGGAAATCTCAAAAGGATAAATATTTTTCTAAAAAAGAGAAGTGATTTTTCATTGAATTAGAATATTATCTTGGAAAAGATATTCTTAGAAATAAGAAAATGACCATTTTAAATTATTCTTGGAATGAATATTTCCTTAACCTTAAAACTTTATTTGCTTAAATATTATTTAGGAAAAGATATACTTGAAAAAGAATAGGGCCTAAATGATTTTCAAGAAAATATTTTCGTAAAAAGGTAAATTTGGAACATCCGAAACTCCAAAAAAGAGGCAAGTACCTAAACTACTCTTCACAATCTGGCAAGCTCGGAAATGAAGAGTGGGGGTAATGTTATAGCCTAAAAATATCCCGAAAGACTCGAAAGAGATTGTGACCCGCACGAAGGACAACTAAGCCAATGCCAAACCCCCGGGGTCAGCCAAATGGAGGCCTCGACCCTAGGGGGTCGGCCACGCCAACGACGACCTCCCGAGGGTCAGCCACGCTAGCGCGACCCCTTTGGGATCGTCCAACGCCCTTGCCGACCCCCAAGGGTCGGTCACGCCCTTGCCGACCCCCCGAGGGTCGGCCAACGTCAAGGGGTCGGCCTCACCATTGCCGACCCCTCAGGGTCGGCCAAGTCCATTTCCGACCCCTTGGGGGTCAGCCTCACCATCACTGACCCCTTGGGGATCGGCTAAATGAAGGCCACAACCCCCCGAGGGTCGGCCAAGTCCATTTTTGACCCCCTGGATCGGCCAAACAAGTCCGACTCCTCTAGGGTCGGCCAAGGAAGGCCAGGACCCCCTTGGGGTTGGCCCTTACAGCCTCACCCTTCTCGGGTCCTGCAACGAGTAGGTCCATCCGAGTGGATGGGTCGTGAAGGTCAGGACTCTCCAAAGAATCGACCGAGTCCAAGTAATGTTTGGAGGCGTTGCACCCCGTGGTGTCGCCCATTACAACGAGTAGGTCGGCCCCATTGGGTCGACCATGGAGGTCAAGACTCTCCGAAGAGTCGACCGAGTCCAGAATCAAAATCGTTACACCTCTAAAGGGTAACAGCCAGGAGGTACGCCGATATTCATACCCGGCTTAATGGTGGACGTTTCTAACGGCCAACCATTATATCGCCATAAATGAGCCGCAGCGGTTACAAGACCGACTGCTATAAAAGTCAAGTCATTTCTCTCTTTCAAGGGACGGATCCTGAGCTAAGTACCCTTAAGCCATTCTTAGTGTTTTAAACTATTTCTCCCTAATTCCGTTTCTCACTTAGGCATCGGAGGCCATGTGGCTCACACCACACTGGTGTGCCCTAAATTTACTTTTTTGCAGGCCCTTTCGTCCTCATCTAAATAAATCATTACTGTGGATATTCGTTGACTATTTTTCGGCATCAGTGCTAGTTAAAGTTGTGCTCGACATTCTTTCATGGAGTAAAAATCATTTATAATTGAGTCTGAACTAAAAGTCTATGAAATTTCTCTTTCAATGTAGATGCTTCAAGTAATCTACGAAGAATTTCCATTTTATTTCGAAGCCTTGTTTTCACAATTTTTATTGCAGAAAATGCTCGTTCTGTAGTTGTTGTTGTTACAGGTAAAGTCAATATGAGGTGAATAAATCGATTAATTAAATAATAAACTATTGATTTTTCTGTTTCAACTAAACCACGACATAACTTGAAAATTGTGGATATGTTTTTCAAATCTGGAGGATAAGGTACATCTAACTCATAATGTTGTCACTGAAACCGCAAATGAATCGAATCTTTTTTAGTAAAATCATGAGGATAGAACTTTTGTGCAAGTTTACAAATAGAATCAATATTGAATGCTTTATAATTTTCTTTAGGATCCAATGCAGTGCTGAGTACAAGAAGTTTCGTTGTTTGCTCACTAACTCTGTTATTCAGTTCATACAATTGAGAATCAATTACTGTAGTGAATATATCGATTCTATAATGATGCTCAATAGTGACATGATCTTGTTGACGGACTATGCCTTGACCTTTAATATACCTAGCACTCATATCAGGGACATCAATTTCATATTTATCACAAAACAAGTTTACAACCAACTTATCCTTCTCAACATCTTGGTATTCCTTTGCCTTTCAAGTAAAGCATCACAACCTTCTTCTCCTAATTTTTGAATTAGATTATTTGTAGTTGAAACTAATTGAATAGCATTTAAGATGTCTTGTGGCTTTTTTTGTAAAGCTTGACAAAGAATATCAGTAATTTCCCTAATTTGTTTCATCAAATGTATAATAAGTACAAACTCAAAAAATGTGATATCTTCGTAAGCGGCATCAACATCCCACATTGAGAGTAAGTAAAACCTTCATTGGTGATATGTTGTTGTACTGAACAAGCGGAACCAAACATCCTTATCAAACTACAAGTAGAGGCATAATGAGATGCCCAGCGGGTATCTCCAGGTCTTAGTAAATTACCAACTAGGTTGGCTCCTTTACCATTTTCAAGCTCGTCCATATCTAATTGTTGGTCAATTTCAATGGCATGAGCAATTTTCAATTCAGCATTTCGCTTACATGAAGTCATGATGATATTGATGACAACTAATTTTGAGAAAAAAAATGATTATTAGGAATAATTTCTCTTGATGCTAAACTAATGTACATAATATGTAGTTGGACATTCATGAAGAAATAATGCTTATAAACCATTTCACTCACCTCTCATATTACTTGAACCAGCATACCCTTGGCCTCCAATATCACTAATTTTAAGATTGTGATGAGCAAGAACATATGACAACTCTCCTTTTAAAGTCAATGATGTGGTACCATTAACACGAAAAGTGTGAAAAATCTCTCTCGAATATAGCCATCACTATTCACAAATCTTAAAACAAGTGCTACTTATTCTCTTTTTAACTCGTCTTGTGACTCACCGGCATAATTCCTGGAGCGTTATCTAAAACAATTTTAGCAACTTCCTCATTATATGTTGCTAAGAGTTTTATAACCTCAATAAAATTTTCTCGGTTTTTTGAACTTTGGCTTTTGTCCTGACCTCTATAAACACACCCTTATAATGTTAACCATTTGATATAATCAATTGAGGGTTTGAGCCATATTCGTTTATTATGAATGATCTGCTCATTTGTTTGAGCATTCATCACTTATCAATGTGTCGAGTTTGTCATAAGATCATCACATGATTGTACAACAATATTATGTGGAGAACAAGGATCATTACCAACATGATTAAGAAAAATACATCTCTTACCATCATTAACTTTGTTCCAATTTCGAAACCCTTTTTTATTGTAAATGCATTTGATCTTGGACGTCCTAATGGTTTCTTAGAAAAAAGATAACATGGTAAACAAAATAGCATCATTTGTTGGAGAATACTAACCAATGAAATATTTTAAACCAAGTAGATTGAAACCTTCTAAGATATTTTTATGAACCAAAATGTGGATAATCTAAAAGAATAAGTTGATAAGGTCTTTTTTTAATATAAGCTCGCCAAATTTCATCACACAAAGTTAAAAGATATTCACAAATTTGACGTCGTAAACTAGGATCTCTTTCTAAAGGCTTATCAAATTCTTGAATTTCTTGTTCTATTCTAGAATGTTTTGAAACTTGTGACTCATCTTGACTTGAGTCAACAAAACTAGATGGAGAATGTTGGGATATATCTAAGCTATCTACATTCTTTCTCTTGAAGAATGTATCAATAGTTTTTTGCGACTTCTCCATTGTTCAACTATACAATGTGATTGATCTGCAAATTTAAAAATACAATATTATTAACATATTGATAATTTGTAATTTATAACTAAATGACAATAAAAATCAAATAAAAAAATAACTAAAACTAAAGAAAAATAAACAAATCTAAAACATGCCAAAATATTAGTTTATTCAATTTAACTTAAATTTTCAATAAATTGGATATTAAATAATAACAAGTTTTTAGTATTGTACAAGTCACAATGAAGAAACAACCTAATAAATAAATACATATAAAACAATAATATTAGCATGTTCTGAACTATATGAATAAAAATAAATATTACGATATACCAAATTTAAAATTATCGAGAAACAATCGCAACCGTTTGTATTTACTCCTACAGATATAAATGATAACAAGATTTCAAATGATAACAAAATTGCAAGATTTGTTTTTTTTATTATGAACTTCAACTTTAGAAGGAAAATTTGGCAATTTGAACTTTAAGGAAATGATTGAAATATCTCAAATTTTTTATATAAACTTCTAAAAAGAATTAATTTATAATTTGAAAATTATTTAATACATAAGCAACTTTTAATTAAATGGCATAAACAATCAAAAGATCAATGAGCTAATAATGATGACATTTATTTTTCTTCTATATTTTCTTTTGTTGGAAAGATAATACTTTCTAAATATATATTTAGTACAAAATTAGTTTAACTTTCAATATTGTACAAAATTAGTATAATAATAATAGAGACATATGTTCAAAAAAAAAAAAAAAAAAAAGAAAAATAGAGACATGGGCAGCCATGATAACAAGATATAGTATATTAACAAGGTTAAATGAAATGTTTATACATATAGTATATTTTAAGAAAATTGGGGCTATGGCACCTGGTCCCTTGATCAATCCGCCCATGATAACAAGAGTCAACTCTTAGCTTTGGGTAAGGAACACCATGATGAAACTCTTAGCTTTGCGGAATGCAATCTGAATGATTTTCGAATGTTAATTCTTGAAAGATTCTTTAGTTTTTATTCCACCAAATTTCATATAACACAACATTTGTCAATAGAAGTTGGACTTTCATGAGAACGAGTAGAAGAAGAGAACAAAACATGGTTGGTTAAAGAGTATCTAAACAAAGGCACCAATTTTCATTGGACTTTTAGACTTTCATAACGCCTTGTAAAGACACTTGCTTTAAGGTTCCTGATTCGTTGATGAAAGATGCAAATAATTTGATCAAAAAGCATCCCCCAAGTTCTAAGGACAAGCAACAATTCTTCAAAGACAATCCATTCCTCTTTCTTTAAAAGTCTTCGAAAAGAGAAGCTTCAAGAATGGGTAGAAACATTGCATAAAAATGCAACAGGCTTATCTTTCAACTTTGACCCTCCAAATAGGCTTAGAAATAGTGTTTAAGAGGTATATCCACTTGAATTTCAGAGAAGATGAATAATCTTGATTAATTCTTTTCTAACTTTACAATGGAAGGTGATGATATATAGAGAAAATTCTAACAAACTAGTGAATAAAATAACCTAACAAACTCCCTAACAAATTAGTGAATAAAATAATCTAACAAACTCCCCTAACAAACTAGTGAATAAAATAATATGAGAATCTCCTTAAAATAAGGAGTATAAAATATAATAAAATAATAAATATGAAATAACCAATACTCCCCCTCAAGTTGGCTGGATGATGTCTTCCATTGCAAGCTTGTCTATCATTCTGTCAAATTGGAGCTTCAGTCCTTTTGTGAATATATCAGCTGCATTGGAAGATAAGGAATGCATATGATCCCAGCTTCAACCTTTTCCTTTATGAAGTTTTTATCTACCTCGATATGTTTCGTTCTATCATGAAGAATTGGATTATATATGAGCAATGGATATTTGTGCCTTGTTATCACAGTAAACTCGTATGAGACTCATTTGAAGAAACTTCAGCTCATCCAACAGTTTCTTTATCCATATAACCCTCGCAAATACCTTGAGCTAATACTCTAAATTCTGCTTCAGCAGCTACTTCTACGGACTATTTTTTACTTCGCCATGTAACTAAGTTCCCCCCAACAAAAGTACAATAACTAGAAGTGGATCTTCTATGCCCAATCTGCATCGGTGTAAACTTCAGTATTCAAATGATATTGTTTTTTAAACATTATACCTTTTCCTTGAGTACCAATACCTTAAAATTTTGTAAACAAATTCAAAATGTGGAGAACAAGTGAGTGCATGAACTGACTCGCCATGCTAATAACATAAGCTATATATGGACGTGGGTGAGACAAATAGATCAATCTTCCCACAAGTCTGATATTTATCTTTATCTCTTACTTCTTCATTCTTTGCAACTTGTAACTTCACATTAGACTCGATAGGAGTTTCTGCAATTTGACAGCCAAGCATACCTGTCTCACGAAGTAAATCAAGAAAATATACCTTTGATTAACCAGCATGTCTTTCTGAGATCTCACAAACTCCATTCCCAAAAAATATTTCAAATATCCTAAATCTTTGATTTGGAACTCACTTACAAGCTTAGTTTTAAAATCTATCAAACCTTCTTCATCATACCTGTTAGGATAATGTCATTAACATGAACAATCAGAATAGAAACTTTACCACCTTCGGAGTGTTTATGAAAGATTGTATGATCCGCTTGACTTTGATAATATCCATAGCTAGCGACTGCTTTTCCAAAACGTTCAAACCAAGCTCTCAGAGATTATTTGAGGTCGTACAAGGATTTTATTAATCTATAAACTTTATGATTTTCAAATTCAATTCTAAAACCTGGTGGTCGAGTCATAAACACCTCTTCTTCTAAATCACCATTGAGGAAAGTATTCTTAACATCCAATTGATGAAGTGACCCATTCAAATTAGCTACAAGGGACAAGAGTATCCTAATAGAATTGATTTTTGCAACTAGGGAAAATTTTTCCTGATAATCTATTCCATAGGTTTGAGTGAAGCCTTTAGCTACTAATCTTGTCTTATATCTATTAATAGAACCGTCTGCGTGACATTTACGATAAAAACCCATTTGCAACCCACTGTTTTTTCTTTTGGTAAAGTTGTCATTTCCCAAGTACCCTTTTTTTTCAGAGCATACAACTCCTCCATGACTGCCACTCTCCAATTTGGATCATCTATGACTTCTTGTATATTCCTTGGAACAAATAGATTGTCTATTCTAGAAGCAAAGATTTTATAACTACTCGATAATTCTTCATTTGAGATGTAATTTGCGATGGGATGTTTAGTACAAGCTCGAGTACCTTTCCTAATAACAATAGGGAGATCAAGATCAAAGATAAGAGGTAAGGTATATTGAATATTTGAAGGATTAAGGGTAGAAGAAGGGTCGCTAGGTATTTCAACATTGAGAATGGGAGCATCAAGAGGAACGTCTGGGAGATCCAACCAAGGTAGAAAAAGGATTACTAGACATGGATCTTTCATAATTTAAAACAGGGAAGGATTATCAGCATCATTCTCTAGAGTTTCAAATTGATTTTATGTAGAATTTACTCTTAGGTTCTGACTCCTTTGATCAACGATTCTTTTAGTATCAAACTGTAACTCGGGAATTCGACCTGCAAAGTTTTTTTGTAGTATTTCTCCCCCTAAATGAAACATATCTATGTCTGACATCGAAGGACTAATGAAAGATATATCATGTGGAACACAAGAAGAAGCAAGGGGTTCATATACTTCCCAAAAATTATTTTCTAAACTCGATTTCTCTCCCTGAAGAGAATTTGGAGTAAAATATGATTGCTTTTCTAAAAATGAAACATCCATACTCACAAAAACTTTTTTTGTCAAAACATTTATACCTTTTTGGCTAGATGTATAACCCAAAAATACACATTTCACAGTTTTGTGATCAAGTTTTGAATGGGAAAAACCTGGGACGTGAATATATGCAATGCAACCAAATATTTTCATAGGAAAATCAAAACTTATGCGATTAAACGGTAAAGTAGTTGTAAGACATTCAAGAGGAGTTTTAAAATTTAAGACTTTACTAGGCATCCTATTAATTAGATAGGTAGTTGTAAGTACAATTTCCCTCCATAAATACCTAGGAACATGCATAGAAAACATCATGGCATGTACAACCTCAAGTAAATATCTATTTTTTCGTTCTGCAATGCCATTTTTTTAGGAGTATCTCGACAAGTAGATTGATGCAAAATCCCTTTATCATTTAAAAACTCGTTTACATGCTCATTGAAATATTCAGTTTCATTATCAGAGTGTAAAATGCTGATTTTAGTTTGAAAGTGAGTTTCAATCATATTATAAAAATGTTTGAAGATATATTTCACCTTAAATTTCTTTTCCATTAAAAAAACCAACGACAGACAGGTATGATCATCAATAAAGGTAACAAACCACTTCTTGCTAGTATGAGTCACAACCTTTGAGGGACTCCAAACATCACTATGAATTAAGAAGAAATATTTAGATGCTTTGTAAGGTTTTTCAAATATGTAGACCGATGATTTTTTTGCAAAATACAACTTTCGCAATGAAAGAAAGAACATTCAACATTTTTAAATAAGTTTGGAAATAAACATTTTAGATAGAAAAAATTGGAGTGTCCTAGCCTTCAATGCCAAAGCATGATTTGTTCATGATTAGAAAGAGAACTAATACTACTAAGACCCTGAGTTATTTTAGTGTTAGAAGTGCCTTCATCAAAGTAGTAAAGACCATCAAGCATTTTAGCACTCCCAATTTTCTTTCCTGAGTTTTGATCTTCAATAATATGAGATTCAAAGAAAGTGACATGACCGTTAGAATCTCTACACAATTTACTAACAGACAAAAGATTACCGGTTAATTTTGGAATGTGAAGGACTGACAATAAAGAGATTTTTGCGGTCAATTTGATTGTTCCTTTTCCTACAATAGAAGAGAAACTGCTATCTACAATTCTTACTTTTACAGTTGCATAGGAGATAGAATATGAATCAAATAAATGAGATGAACTAGTCATGTGATCAATGGCTCCATAATCAAGAATCCATGGAGACAAATTAATACACGCAAAGGCTTGAGGATAGATACCTTTTTGTGCCATGGACACACATAGATTACCAGATGACAAATCTGATTGTAGTAGCTCCAAATGATGATTAGTTTGCTCTTCAACAGAGGCATTTGAGTGGATATCTGTATCAAATTCATTCTTAATCTTTCTCTGTATAGGAGTCAATTCAAGAGTCAATTTAGACATATTAGTCCCAAAAATATCAAATAAAATTTACGAGTGTTGTTCACGAGGACCGTTCACACATACTATTCATAACACTATTCACTCGCACTGTTCACTTATAGTACTGTTCTTTTCTTCTTTCTTTTTTTTTTAAGAAAATCAGTCTAGGTCAAACCACCTAGATATGAAATGAAATTCCACTAACAATGCATACCCACCGCCATCTGAACCAAATCTACTTCGGTGAAACTTGTTGACAAGTGTTGCTGGAATCTTATTGATTGAACTCGAGCATGACTTGAGAGAAAAGGAGGGTCGATGAAGATGGGATTTACGGCCACAATAACTTGAGGAAAAATTAAGGTTTTATTTTCACCGCTATGATACCAACTTGAATTTTAGAGAAGATGGATAATCTTTGTTAATTCTTTACAATGGAAGGTGATGTTCTAATTATAGAGAAAATCCTAACAAACTAGTGAATAAAATAATCTAACAAACTCCCGAACAAATAGTGAATAAAATAATCTAACCTACTTCCTAACAAACTAGTGAGTAAAATAATATGAGATTCTACTTAAAATAAGAACTATGAAATATAATAAAATAATAAATATTAAATAACCAACATATCCAAACCTCATTTATCATGCCAAAACAACATTCTATCTCCATTGCCAAGTTTGAAGGTGGTGAGATGATCAAACTGCTTCTATGTTTTTGAGATGTTGATCCAAGGGCTTCTCAAGCTTAGATTGGATCTAGACAAAGTCTGCCATTCAAAAGCATCCGTGCCATGAATGTTAAAATAACTTTGCTCCAAAGTGTATCTTGTCTTTTATGAGTCGCCACCACATTTAGCAAAGAGGGCAAGTTTCTTGTGCTTAATAGCTCTCCAATGCCTAAACCTCCCGATCGTTTTGCTTTCTTCACTGAGTCCGTCTTACTAAATGAATTTAATGTGCTAGTCACCATTACCTTCATAAAAGAAATCTCTTAAGAATTCTTTCAACCGTCGAAATAATTAGAAGTAGGTCTAAGAAAGATGTATAGACAATATAAGAGAACCACCATGGAGTGACCTAATAGTCAAATAGGGCTTTAGGCGCTTAAGGTGATAGATTCAATCCATGGTGGCCACCTACCTAAGAATTAATTTCATACGAGTTTCCTTGACATCTAAATGTTGTAGAGTCAGACGGTATGTTTCGTGACAATAGTTGAGGTGAGTGCTAGCTACCCAGACAGTCACGGATATAAAAAAAAGATAATATAAGAGGATGCTTGATAAAAAAAAAAATCGCATAACGTCGATCGGGAGATAGAAAGTACTTCGATCTTTCCATCTTTTTTATTTTAAAGCCTGCATCATTAAACCATGCGGAGAAGTTATCTGAACCCTCTTGATTTTAAAAGACCTCGTGTTATTTCTCTTTAAAAGTCTCAACTTATCTGCAAATGTAGCAGCTCTATCAAATGCAAAATGCACCTTCAATCAACAAATCCTGCATCATTAAAACATGTTTGCGAGTGCTTTCCACGGTACAATAACAAACTTATAAATATGCCCTATTATAAGTTAGAACATACCTTACACATAAATAAATCAAAATTTAATTTATCAAAATCATTGAAAATACATTTAGTACAAACAATTGTGCAAGAAGGAAAGAACAATCACGGTCCTCGAAAAACCTTTTGATTATCATCGTTTCATACTGCTGTCTTGATGGAGAAAACTCCTCACTCTACGGAGTTTATATCAGTTTCTCGAAAAATATCAGCTGCTATGCTTGTGTGCTTTGAATGAATGTATTTTCAGAAATTCACGCACCAAAGAATGCACACTTAATACGAAACTGGATCAATCAATTCTTTAGCAATAAACCATCGATGGTACGTCAAGAACTGATTGCCTCGGTTAAATGAACTCCGGAAGGGTGTTCTTCTGTATGGGTAGATTCTTTATTGATGGAACTGAGCATCTGATGTCGCCTCATTTCCTGAACTTTCCTACTGTTGGATTCAAGGATGATAAGAAGAGCAGTGATATCAGCAGGGCTTACCCCGCCAACTCTACTTGCTTGGCCGATAGTTTGTGGCCTCACCTGAAAGTAAAATAATCTATCTGTATTTGAACAGGTACATTTTGCAAAATCCCAGACAATTATCATATGAGATGTTTAAGTAAAAGTTGCAAATCTATATACTTGGCCTCGCATGAAACACAACCTACTCTCCAAAAAAAATTTAATAAGAAATAGGATCTTTCATTAAAGTTATGAAAATAGACTATTGCTCAAAGGATACAAGTTTCCTAGCGAACTACCCTCTCTCCAAATTACTTCCAGGCTTCTTAACATGTTTGTTCCAGTTAATACAGCAATTGAATTTGCGTACCTTAGGCTAGTAAAGAGAGAATTGGAAATAGAAACATCCAATACAGATGGAAAACTTTAGTACAATGAAAACATGATTCTGTTTTTATAAAAATATTCTGAAGTTGGTGAACCTCGCATCATTTTTTTAGGTGATGATACATGACAATGACAATTACTACCGAGCTAAATCCACTTTAGCGAAACCACACAAAGCTGACGTTCAACTTCATACAATAAATATGAGTATCTATACTCCCACAGTAACTGGAATTTTTCCCAATAAAGACATCCACCAAAAAGATATCACTATGAAAATTATAAAAACAAACCTTAGCTAGTTTCTCGCGGGCTTCAAGACACAATGTTGTCATTGCATAGTAATCCAAGTCTTCAGGAAGTACTCTATGTTGTTGATGAACCATCTATAAACATAACATTGAGGTGGAATAAGTTAAACCCAGAAAAGATAATTAATGGAAAAAATAACCTACAAGAGTTCGAAAAAAGGGAGAAAACTGTGAGACTCTAAGAGAACCTGCTGGAGTTGTGTTTTCTGCCGTAGAATGAAGCCCTCGTATTTGATATCAATCTCAACACAATCCTTTTCTGATTTCGTTAAGAGCTTATTCCCAAAACCATGTTTATCAAAAACATCATATCCAATGTGCGGTTTCTTAAGAAGACTCTCCAATGTTGAATAGTCCTTCACAGGCTGACCAGACTGGCGGGAAATATCGGTAGCCAGCTCTCCTCCTAGAATGTAAATATGAAATGTCTACCAACTTCAGAAAACCACACTTTGGATCTTTTTCTATGAAGGATGAAATTATAAATGAAAGAAGTAGCAGATGTTGAAGCTTTTCATACTATATATCAAAGGAAAGAAAAAACAATCGACAAACCTGAGATCCTGACAGTTTTCAATCTCATCTTCTCATCTGAAATTCTAGCTTGCTTCTCCTGGTATAGTTTCCAGCACCTATCATCTATTAACCCAAGTTCACGGCCAAGAGGTCTGAGACGGCTATCCGCATTGTCGGATCGGAGAAGTAGTCTATGTTCTGAGCGGCTACAAGCAGATAGTTTTCATGATGCAAAATTGATTGATTATATTTTTGTAAGTATAACATTCTAATTTATTGTTTGAACTTTGCAGGTTTACAAAGAATATACAAGATAACATAATTTTGGCATGAGATACAAGGTTGTATTCTATTATTTCTAGACTGATATTAAAGTATCCTGCTTTTCTCATTCCTATTCCATAAAATGATCTAAGAAAACAGGAAAAAATTATAACTTCAAACAATTATATTCCGTTGAAATATCTAAAATGAAAGCAATAGGAGTCTAGGACACATTAAAATCTAAAGTAAATAAAATCTATAACATAACAAAATAATTACAAACTAGTTCACTTCTTATCTAGTGATTCTATTCTAAGAGGACTTTCTCGTAAAATTGAGGCATTAGATAACAAATAAAGAGTGAACGTTTATTTTCTCATGGAGGTCAGATGATTAATTTTAAGAAATTGAAGAGATATTGGCAAATTATTAGAAATGTTGGCCCACATTAGAAAGGTGCCATGAAGTGGTATGCTCCAATTCATCCCAATTTAGAAACATTTGAGCTTGGTGTAGTGTACTAAATCTAATTAAATTCTTTCTATATACTCTTGTGGGAGAGTGAAGTGAATGGTATAAGTGGTATAAAATTTGAGGAGTGTTCGTGTAATTGAGGTTGGGGAGAGAATTTTGTTTGATAGTAACAATTTTTCGCATAGGTGAATTCTATATGCATGATTTTTTAGCCAGTTTGGGAGCGCCTTTCAACGTAAACTCTTGTGTTCTCATTTTGTTGGTTTTCCTTTAATTTCTCAGTGATTTCTACTTATTTCTAATGGGATGTTTTTCCCGACAAACAGTATCAAAGTTTTAGGCTTGCAGTTCTTTAAACATTTTAGCATATTATATGGTTGCACCTTTATCTGCGCTTCCACGTCATAAAGGATTCTCAAAACAAGCTACAATTGTGTATTGTAAATAGTGTGTTTACACTATTTGCTAGGAGTCAAGCAAATATGAAAACATTTATGCGTCCACTGAATATTGACATAGAAATATTTGATGAAAGGATGATCGTCGATTTGTTGCAAGTACAGTTCAAGATGTGTTGATATAATCTCGATTACACAATGATTTGAAGAGAATACCAAGTGGTCGTGCTTCTAAAATAAAATAAAATAAAGCAATGATAGCGGTCCAATGGAGTCTAGTGGAAGTGGCACCATAAATTTCAATAGAGTAACAACATGTGACGAAGATGAAAAATCTTGATACGTGAGATTTCAAGCGGTCTACTTGATATAGATTCTTCAAATATCTTTTCAAGGTAGAATTTGTTGAGATATTGGCAAAATATTAGAATTGGTGTCCTACATTGGAATTGTGCAATGGCTTAGGATTCAAAACATACCAATTAGAAACTCTACAAGCTTGGTGTACTAACTCTAATTAAATTCATTTTGAATACTCTTGTGACAAGAGCGGATCCAAGTTTCGAAGTTTGGGGGCCAATTTTTATATATTTATTCACGAATGTACGAGTATAATACGGTATAATATTATAGTCACTTATATGATTGAATATTGAAATTCATTAATCTTTTTAGAAAAGATCACAAAACTACTCATTATCAGAAGAAAAGAAAATTACAAGAAGATAACAAACCCCGTAGGGAAGTGAAAAAGAAGATTACAAAAGGAGCACTACAAAGAGAGGAGTAAAATAAGACTAAGAATACAGAATTAAAACAGAAATTAGCTAAAATATAACACAGAAACAGAAGCTAAGGCAATTCAAAGGAAAGATTCCAGATTTGTAGCTATATCCTGAACAGAGTAAGATCTCAAAGCGCTGGACGGAGAGCTCCAGTGATAGGCATTAATCAAGGCACGCTCAAATTTGGCCTCCCAAGGAGTTTTGATATCTCCAAAGATTCTTTGGTTACGCTCCCACCATAACTCGTAAAGTAGAGATTTCGATGCATTGGCCCACAATATTCTGGCTTTTTTTGACATTCTGGGACCGTTAATGAGGCTGATAACCTTCGATTTGCATTCAGAGGAGAAAACCCAACGAACCTTAAATAGCACAAATAACTTCGACCAACAAAGACTTGAAAACGAGGAAAGGAAGAGCAAGTGAGTAGAGGTTTCCATCTCAAGATAACATAATGGACAAATCGATGTGATAACGAATGAAGAGGTAGCCTTGATTGAATTCTATCCACAGTATTAATGCCCCCATTATTGAGAATCCAAGTGAAAATAGACACATTTTTTGGACTTTTGGTCTTCCATATATGATTAAATAGTATTAGATCCATTGACTCGGATTTTTCTCGGATTTTTCAAGGGATCTTGAAAGGGATTTAACTGAAAACTTCCCGTTTGGTTCAAAGGGCCAAATTAGTTTGTTGTTATTTGAGAAAACTGAAAGCCGAGAGACTAGAGATCGAAAACTACTGAAATCCCTTTCTTCCTCTTTTGATATTGATCTACTAAAGTTGAAACACCAAGAAAGGGTGATGGCATCCCAGTAAGATGCAATCGGACCATCTTCAAAATCGAAAGACTGAATAACCGTGGAAATAATTATTTAAGGGGAAGATTAGCGGCCCAAACGTCAGACCAGAAATTGATACGTAAGCCATTTCCCAGCTGGAGCCTTGATAGATGTTCGTTCTTTCTCCATTGTAAAGATATATGGTGCCAAGAGCTTTTAAGACTCGAGTGATTCTTGGGATGGGAATGCCAATGAAAAGGGGAGAGTCCATGAATACTAACAATAATCTGTCTCCAGAATGCGTCTGATTCGTGAGCAAATCTCCAACCCCATTTTGTCAAAAGAGCTTCATTTTTATTTTCAATTGATCCGAGACCCAGACCACTAGATACTTTGTTGAGGACTGAATGATTCCATCTTACTAGATGATTACTGGAGCTACCTTCTTTGATACCCCAGAAAAATTTTCAAATCAATCTCTATCTTTATAACCACAGAAGATGGCATTCTGAAAACTGAGAGGTAGTATATAGGAACATTTACTAAGACAGAATTACATAAGGTTAGTCTCCCCCCTAGAGAAAGATTGTATTTTGCCCACCTGGCAAGTCTTTTATCAATTCTATCAAGTACCGGCTGCCAAAAAGACATTATTTGGATGCCCCCCTAAAGGGAGACCCAAATTCATAAATGGTAAGACTTCAACTTTGCAATTAAGCTTTAAGGCTAAGGCTGCTATCTCATCTTCACCAATGTTAAGACCACATAGAGTTGATTTCTCCCAGTTAATTATTAACCCTGAGCACCATTCAAATAGTTGAATTATTTGGATTAGGGAATTTACCATTCCATTATCGTACTTGCAGAATAACAGGGTGTCATCAGCAAATTGGAGTAGAGGAAGATGAATATTGTCGTTACCGACCATGAAGCCTTCGATAATCCTACTTGAGTGTGCTTGTGTTACCATGGAACTAAAGACCTCACTAACCAATAAGAAAAGGAAAGGAGAGAGTGGATCGCCCTGTCAAATTCCTCGAGTGGCTGAAATTCTGCCTTTTGGTTGGCCATTAATTATAAATGAAAAATTAGAGTTGAAAATACAACCCTTGATCCAACTTATCCATTTCGAGTGAAAACCCCTACAAGACATAACTTCAATAAGAAATTTCCAGTCTACACTGTTAAATGCCTTTTCTAAATCAAGCTTGAGGACCCACCTAGCTTTCTTTTTCTTCCTGTAGTCTTCCACAGCTTCATTAGCAATGAGGATAGGATCTAAAATCTGTCAATTGTGGATGAAGGCACTCTGGTATTTCGAGACTAGAGAGGGCATTACCAGTTTGAGGCGCTCAGCCAAAACCTTGGCTACAATCTTGTAGATAGAGGTTGTAAGACTAATAGGTCTCAAGTCTTTAATAAACACAGCTTCCTCTTTTTTCTGAATAAGACAGATGAGGTTTTCCTTGATCCCAGAGTTTAAGTGACCGTTCTCGTAGAACTCTTCAAAAAGTCTAATGAAATCAACCTTAAGCAGAGACCAAAAAGCGATATAAAATTTTATAGTAAAACCATCAGGGCCCGGCGCCTTGTTTATCCCGAGAGATTGCCAAAACTATTTCTTCTGCGGAAAAAGGTTTAACAAGATTAGAATTTTGTGTATCGGAGACTAATTTCCAGTCTAAATTACAGGGCAGTAGTCTAACGCCAGATAATTTGGCGTATAGGTTGCTAAAGAATCCAACTACTTCTTGTTCGATGGCTAGAGGGTCAATCAGAGGCCCAGAAGTGGTGTATGACTGAGATAAACCCTTTTCTTCTTCTGGCAGCTAAGAATCTATGGAAAAAATCAGTGTTCTCATCTCCTTATTTTAACCAAGACAGCTTGCTTTTCTGAATGAGATTTCGTTCCTCTGATACATATAAATTCAAGAGCTCACATTTTGCATCAAGCCATCTTGTTTCATCGCTCTGAAGTAAATCGCTAGATTCAGATTTTGACTGAAAAGATTCTATCTCACTAAGTAAAGCAGATTCAGCTAGTTTTAATTGCGCAGAATGGTCAGAGTACCATTGTTTCAATGAGACTTTGAGTTTTCGTAGTTTAAAGAGAATAACGAAGCCAACCCATCCATATGAATTATCTTTATTCAAGGAAGAAGTAACAAGATCTTTACAAAGTGAAATTGACAACCAATTGTTATATAATCTAAAAGGAGTAAGCCCCCATTTGAATGATCCAGCTTCCAATAGCAAAGGGGAGTGATCTGAGATGGTTCTGATATGTCTAGATACCCGAGAATTGGAGAACAAAGAATCTCATTCTTTAGAAATCAGAAACCGATCGATCAGGGATTTCACTTGACTATTTCCAGGCTTGAACCAGGTGAATTTACCATTTGTAATTGGCACATCGAACAAATCAAGATCAGAGATCACCCTGTTAAAGTCTTTCATCCCTTTGGTCATTCTTCTCGTAGGTTGTCTTTCAAAAATCCATCTTGTAGTGTTGAAATCGCCACCAACACATCACGGGCTTTCAATATACATTGCTAATGATTCCAGTTCTTCCAATAGGTATGTTCTTTCATTGTTGTTATTTGGACCATAGACATTGGTGATCCAGCACTTCTTTTCTTGAACCGCAAATTTGATGGAGAGAGTGTAGCCCCCTTGAATATATTCCATTACCGTTACTTTGCTTTCATCCCACAGAGACAACAGTCCACCAGATTTTCCCAAGACTGTACTGATACCCAACCAATATCTCTAGAGCTCCAAATTGACTTGATGATATGTTGGTTGACTGAGGGCAATTTGGTTTCCTGTATCAGAACAACATCCGGCCAGTTTTTGGTTATAAATGATTTAATAGCAATTCTTTTTTAGGGCGTCCCCCAGACCTCTGGTATTCCAAGAGATGATCTTCATGGACTATAAGGCAGACAGGGCCGCTGCTTGAATTATTTGGAATCAGCACCGTGGAATTTGAACCCACATGAGTTGATGATCTGATCAAATATTGGAGGAATTGGTGCAGCTACATCTGAATTGTCATCAGTTTTTCCAATTTGTTGACTGTAGAATTGTTGAATACTACTTCCGATTTCATTATTGTCTTTGTTTTCTGGAATACAGGAAGTTCACTTCAAAAGGAAATTCAGAGTCCTCGCTACTAATACTGATATCTGATTCAACCTCCGATTCACATTCCTGCCTACTGAAGTCCTTAGAAGTAGAGTCGTGTGGAATTATAGTACGCACAGAGCCTCGCACTAAAGTGACACCGAAAGATAAAGTAGGCTGCTCAGAGTGAAAATCCACAGGGGTAAGAGAGGTAGGTTGATGAGTTGTCTGGATGGTTTTGGAAGGGTCCGAAATTAATGAGGTGCAATGACTTTCTGTTACGTCTGGGTTTAGCTTTTTTTTGGGGTCCATGAGTAGAATAATGGATAGGGCTTAATCGAGTATGTTTTGCGGAGAGGAGTGGAAGTTGGAACGACGCTGGAAGGTGGGGGGTTAGTAGGGAGAGCTGGAGTGAAGGTTGGGAAAGCTGAGGTGGAAATCGAGGGGACAAAGGGACAGGTAGATAAGATTGTATCATTAATGTTGACAGGGTGTATGGAAATGGAAGCCAAAAGGTCAGGAGGATTTTCACTCGAGTTTGCCGCCTTAATCATATTCAGATAGTTGGGATCCTGAAAAATAGCAGCATTAGAAATCGGATCTCTTGCAATACTAACCTGATTCAGAGGAGGTTCAATGAATTGAGGAATCAACCCATTGGCTACCGGGTCTAGACCTTCATCAAGCATAACCTGCTAAACTCTTGATAGATTGATAGGATTTGTAAAAATTTTCAAAAAAATATCATAATGTGTAGAAACAGAGTCTGATGGGCTAATGTCTCCAGAATTAGACCGCAGCAGTTCTCTTTCACTTTAATTTTAGCCTTCGAGATAGTAATCAAATCAAGAGTTTCAGAGCTAATGTCTTCTAACCCGCCGAAATAGCTTCCAATTGTTTCAAAAACAGAGCGGGACCAAAAGTCAATTGGTAGGTTAGAGATAGAGATCCATCCTCCATAACTTTTAATAAACTTTGGCCTGCTATGGAGCTCAGACGACCATTTTTGAACTTAAGGTGGAATTTCTCGAACTGTTTCCATTTCCCATGAACAGGAATTAATGAGGAGCGCACTTGTTCTTGTAAGCTAATGAGGCCATGATCAACTGACATAGGATTAATAATAACTTTTGATTTCAAAAAAGCAGACGAAGTATTACCAATTTCTATCCAGCTATCATGAGCAAAGACTTTAGAGATCACCCAAAGGTTCTGGAAATCCATTTGGAAAACTTCTATGTTCTTCCTAACCCAGAAGGAAGTATTCTCCTCACTAGCGTTACTGGAATGAAATTTGGTTGCCAGAGTTTCAAAGATGTTCGATCTTGGTAGGAAGTCAAATGTTCTAACCGATGAGTGAGTCTGAGCAGACTTGGAAGTGCCTGGGACATCCTGCGACAAGCGATTTGTCTGAGAGCGAGCTTTATTTCTAGCTTGACTGGTCTCAGCGGCGGAACAATGAGATTATGGTCCGAAATGAACTCGTAAACCATTTTCCATAAATTCATAATACCAGACTTATCAATGTTAACGGGAAAATGGATGACTTGCTTAAAGCCTCTTCTAGGCCAAAGAACACATCGGCAGAGCAACATTTCATTCTTACGAAGCTTGCTAGCAGACAACATGTCGAAGTCTTCTTTGCATGTTTGATTGAAATATTTGCTCAGAGGATCTTGAATAAAGTGCACCAAAGTTTGTTCGAACCAGAGAAGCAGAGCTCTTGACAAAGATATTGACTTTCCATACGACTGATCAACGAACCGGAAAACAGAGCCGTTTTTCTAAAGACGAAAGCATTTGCCAGATATCCAGCACTTCGCAACATCCATTGTAGTAACAAAGAGATAGAAGGAGACGATGAACTAAACAGACGGACTTGGAAGAAATAAATAGCAGTAGTAATTAACCAGAGAGAAAGGCAGTTAAACGGAAAAGACAGGGGTGTCAGGCGAGAAGGAAGAAGAAGTCGGAACGTGGCGAAATTTCACCGAGCCACTGAAGAAGTAAAGTGAAATGACTGGCGGGCAGGAAATCGAAACGTGGCAAATGGACATCGATCTGTTGGCGAAGTGAAGTGGAGGCGGACGCCAATGCCGGAGGAAGCCCTACCGGGCGGGAGAGAAAACATGAATTAGTTTCGATCTTTTTTCTCTTTATTGAAATTTATTAATTATATATATTATTTTGATAACATTTAAATGTATTTAATGTTGAATATATGTTACCTTCTCCACTTTTCCATAATTGTAGAAGGTCTTTCCCTTATTTAAGAAGACCTAGTGTGAATATATTTTAGCAAGCTACATAATAATTGATAATATGGTATCAGAGTCCATAAACCCAAACGGGTATTCGGTCCAATAAAAATGAAATTGAGATCTAATTCAAGATTGGTGAACCCAAAGAATGCACTATCTAGAGGGGGAGTGTTGAGGATTTCATTATCCCACATTGGAAAAGTGGAGAGTCCTCCAAGAGTTAATAAAATAAGGTGAACTACTCCTCTCATCGCCAATTTGTTTTGGGATGGATATTCACACTTTCTAATATTTAATTTGTAACTAATTAACATATATAATTTTGTAAATAAAATATAGCTCTTACTTATAGTAATCAAGATAGAGGTGAGAAACAAACAAGCAAACATATATATATATATATATATAACAATTCTAAGAAAATATTTATACAAAAACAATATAAATATACCATATTAAAAATGTATACATATTTTTAAATAAATTTTACATGTACATTATATGAAAAAACAAAGAAAACCATAAAGAAAATATATAAAAAAAAAAAGCAAAAAGTAGTACAAATGATAATATAAATATATATAGAGAGTGAGAGGGGTTAAAAATCATTTTGATTCATAAACTTTGAGCTTTGTTCCATTTTCCTTCTTAAACTTTTAAAAGTTCAATTTTGGTTGTTGATTTTAAAGTTTGTTTAATTTTGGTTCATGAACTTTCAAATATTCAATTTCAGTCATTTAACTTTCATTAAAATTTAAAATTGGTTCATATGATAAATTTAAAGTCAATACTAATTGAATTTGATTCAACAATGTTAATGGTTAAAATATTACTTTGGTCCCTCAACTATCATTTTTTTTTTCCATTTTGGTCCCTAGACAATCAAAAAGTTTAATTTTGGTCCCTCAACTTTGCAAAAAGCTTAAAAATAGTCTTATGGTTAAAAATTTGATGAGTTGGCAAGAAAATAATAATATAAAAATCTAAATGTGTAGACTTCCTTCTTCCTTTTTCATATTCTTCTTCATCTTCCCCCTTTTTCACCCATTTTCCCTTCCATTTCAGATAAATCAACCACACAAGTCTGGAAATGTTCCCTTCTTGGCCAATCCAATTCCAACAATCTCCAAGAGGAGGTGAATTAGACAACTCTGGAAATGTTTCGAGCGAGAACATGTCCTGAATAGGAGTGATAAGAAAGCAGTAAAGATAAATATAGAAGGACAAATAATTAAAAGAACAAGTCCTAAATGGAGAAATCTACCTAGGGGACTTTGAAAGAGAATATGAAGAAGCTTTCAATGATGTGAATGCTTGTGTCGTTACAAACAACTATATTTTTCCTCCTCCAGTAACTCAATTGAGTGATGTTGCGGAGAACCTTTTATATTCTAAAGGCAGCCATGCAAGGAAAATTCTCTCTAGAAGCCATCTTTTCTGATTTAACTCCTGCTGGAAATGTACCATCAGTCGCTTCTTGCCATGCTCAGCCATGAAGGTTCCCTCTTCTCCTGCATTAATCCTTCATCCCTGCTCTTTCTTTTCTTGCTATTTCTTCCCTTCCCGTTCCTTGTTCTTCTTCATTGCTCAGACCTTTTGTATTCCCATCTTCTATCCTACCTTTCTACCTCTGTTTTGAAATCCTTAATGTGCTCTCACCATGGAACCCAATAGTTGTACTATCAACGGAGACGTGTTCAGTATCCGGAAAGATTAACCTTTCCTCCATCGGGAGGACCTTGCTTACCGAAAAAGCATTCCCCTTTCACATGCTTCTTTCCATTGGCTGGAATCTGCTCTGTCGCAATTTCTGAATCAATCTCGTACTAGATTCTTTTAGCAACCCTTCGACGATGATCATTAGTGTGAACAGGATACACTCTTCTGCAGGGTGGCAATGTCGTTGTGTAGTCTGGCTAAAGAGTGGCGGTCGCTTTTTCCTTCATCTTTCTTTTGGTGAAAACATGGAAGGGCTTTTAGAGCTGGTGAATCTCATGAGAAGGGTCTTTTCCTCCTTTCATTGCAACAATCCACTGGATAGAATAGTTCCCAACTTTATACCGCCTCCTCATCGGCCTTTATCTTACCCCGATCATGCCCCTAACTACAGTCCAACTTCCCCTTCCAGCCACTCGAACCTTTCAGGAAAAGACATTGAACCAATTCGATCATTCTGGACTATGAAGAGCAAGGAAGTACTAGACATTGACTTTGATAATTTATGGGTTGTATCAAAGCTCAATGCAAGCACTCATTGGCAGAATGTTGCTCAAACCCTACGAGGAATCTCGAATATGAAGTTAGTTCTGAATCCTCTGTACATAGACAAGGCTTTAATCCATTTCCCTGATCATAATTCAGAGAAATTGATCAAGGGTCCCGATAAATGGAATGCTTACAATCATCTGCATCTAAAGTTTGAAAAATGGAATGCAACTCTGCACGGTCACCGTTCATACATAAAAGGCTACGACGTTTGGTTGTCCATCACAAATCTACCACTAGATTTCTAGACTAAACGGTCCTTTGAGGCTATTGGGTTGCACTTTGGTGGTTTAGTGGATATCAGTACATACACCATGAACCTTACAAATGTGAGTGAAGCAAGAATAAAAGTCAAAAATAACATTTTCGGTCTTATGCTAGCAACAATTGAAGTCTCCCATCCGGTTAGAGGCAGCACTTCCTTCATTTTGGCGATATTAAATTAGAGGACACACAAAAGGTGTAGGGGAACATTTTCACGGATGCATTCAGTAACCCACTAGATTTAATTAGAAGAAACGAAGTTTTGTCCGATTTGGGCTTTGATTGTAGTGATTTGATTCCGACACTAATTCCCGTTAATTTTTTTGAAAAGATCACAAACAATTTCATTAAGATAATGAAAAGGAGTACAATAAGATAACAAACCCTGAAGGGAAGTAAAGAAAGAAGAAAACTAAAAAAGACTAAGAGAACAGATAGCAAAAATTATCCCGGAAGGCTACGCAGAGCCAATGCGAACTAAAACAACAGATAAACATTAAAGATAGGAATCCAGATTGTTAGCTAAATCTTGTACAGAAATAGAACAAAAAACACTGGACAAAGAACTCCAATGATATGCATTAAGCAGAGCGCGCTCAAATTTGACTTCCCAAGATGTTGAAACATTATCGAAGATCCGTTGATTGCGCTCCCACCAAATTTCGTATAGGATTGATTTTGATATATTGGCCCATAGGATCCTGGCCTTTTTTGGCAGTCTTGGACCCTTTAAAAGGCTGATGACATTCTCTTTGCAAGCATTTGAAAACACCCAACTGACTTTAAATTTCATAAAGAACTTTGACCAACAGGGACCTGAGAAGGGGCAGAGGAAGAATAGGTGGGATGGAGTTTCAAAATCAAGACGGCAGAGAGGGCAAGACGAAGGAGAGAGCGCGTGGTTGGGGAGCTTGAGTTGTATCATGTCCGCAGTGTTTATGCAACCATTAATGAGAATCCAAGAAAAGATAATTCCCGTTAATTAGCGACGACAAAACTGAGATCACAGTGGTCAACCCCAAAACAGAGCATTTGAGTCCTCCGGCAGAATTCCCCGATCAATGTATGCCAACTGCAGAGACCCCTGACGTGCCAGCCCCCCAACTATCCCTCTTAATTGACATGACTGATGCTAATGATTGTGTCTCTCTCTCCTCCTTTGTCCATCGTAATTACTGCTAAACAGTTTGCCTCCAATAAATTTATTTTACCCGCCGTTTCCCCTTCCCAGGTAACTCTCTCCTTTTAAATCCATTTTTTTTTATTTTTTTTTATTTTTAGAGAAAGCTACAAATTTCATTAAGAAAATGAAAAGAGCAAAAGCTCGAGATTACAAAAGTACCAACCCCGAAGGGAGGAGGATAAACAAAAGAGATAACAAAAACAACAACAGATTGAGATGAAAGAAGGTACA
>JBBMEG010000024.1:7773454-7788613 GCA_037832605.1 Cyclanthera cordifolia
TAAGTTTGGAATCTTGACAACCTATACAACATTAAGCACCTTTTGAAGTTCGTCGGTGATGTCAATGACTTCACTTTCAGCTTCTTTTCTCTTCAATTCAGAAAGCTGTAAATTCAATTCAACTATTTGCTTCTCTATTCTTTCTCCCTTGTCTGGTAATCTTGACACGAGAACCTGATCATTTGTTCAACCATACAAACTTTCAGCCTTTTCAGTTATAAATGAATTCAAACAAAAAAAAAAACTCACCATTACCCAACTGAAGTCAAAAGCTATTCAAGAATTCGAAACTAAGCTTCCGTTGATACACGAAAATTCGACAAAATTTAACCATACTCTTGATTTTTTTTTAGGTGTGAGTTTAATCAATAGTGACTACCTACCTAAGAATTAATTTCCTACCGATTACCTTAATATCCAAATGTTTTAGGATAGAATGGTGACCATGAGGATAGTCGAGATGTACGTAAGCTGACCCAGAAACTTATGGATATTAAAAAAAAATAACAAGTAGGAGGTTTAAACTCATGATCTCTTGATAATGGACACACACTTAGGACAAATGAGTTGTGCTCTTGTTAGCATCATACTAGAACTAACAATGTAAACTTTCAGCTGATATAATTAAAAATTTACCCCGACCTATATGACAAATGAGTTGTGCTTTTGGGATGAATGATAGTTGAACATAATTCGACATAAAGATGGTAGGTTGATATAATTAAATTTACCAGCTTAACCCTTTAAGTTGATCGGTTATTTAACACGGAGGCATTCTCATAATAAATATAGATTTCCACTTGATGGAGGCATTCTCAAATTTTCAAGCATACAAATGAGAGGCGTTGATTGTTATAATTAAATTTACCTTAACTCACAAGTTTAAAATTTTTGGTTGATTAATAATTTGACGTGATTCAAAAACACTACTTTTGTTACCTCAAAAGATACTGTTTTCACAGGAAGGGTCTAAATTCCCTCTTTTATTTTTTATTTTTTTCACTGTCACTCAAATAGAATGCATGAAACCATACCTTGTTTTCTAGAGTTTGAGACAGCCGATTGATTCTTTCTTTGATTTCCCTTTCTGACGGCTTGCCTGGACTGCTGCTTGCATTTGTAGTAAATCTATTCAACTTCACATTCTTGGGGTTGAAAGCAAACCTTGCCCTAGAAGTAACGTAAGGGATGTTATTACTTTGGTAACAAGTGCAACAGGTGGATTTATCCATATAATATAACGAACTCATACCCATCTATGTCATGATCAAGCGAAGAACTTGATGTTGTTCTTTCCATAAATGCAACCCCTATATTTCTCCTACAACCATATTAGCATACAACTGATTAGTTTCAAAAGATAAAGAACATCGTAAGGAATATAATAATAATTTTTAATGAGCACCTATAAGTTTTTTTTTTTTTTTAATCGTAAATCAAAGCTTTGCTCCACTATATCCTGGAT
Source organism: Cyclanthera cordifolia (assembly GCA_037832605.1). Classification (NCBI taxonomy): domain Eukaryota; kingdom Viridiplantae; phylum Streptophyta; class Magnoliopsida; order Cucurbitales; family Cucurbitaceae; genus Cyclanthera; species Cyclanthera cordifolia. The sequence goes on from JBBMEG010000024.1 coordinate 7,774,920, forward strand.
AACCAAGCCTATCCCTAGACCAGGCACCGAGAGACATCGAAGGAATGGAGACACGGGAAGTGTCTATAAATTTATCTTGAACCTGAGACCTTAAAGGAACACACCTTCAAAGTTCAAGCCTTTAACCACTGTGTCACTCTTGTAGACGCTTATAAGTTTTCTTTTATGACAAAAAATTGGAGCCTCGCTCCAAAAAACTCGAAGCAAGCACCCGCACCAACCCAAGGCTTTTCAAGGGGACCAGGAAATGTGAGTTATAGAGCCTCCTACAAACAACACTTTTTAAACATCTTAGTTTGTCTTGTCACTGCTCCACATTCGTAGTTTAGTTTCTAGACCCAAGCTGGTCTAATCCCTCTCTTTCCTTGAAGAAGAACTAATATTATTTCAAGTAGCCGAACTCATATCTTGTTTTTCTTTTATTTGCTTCCTGCTCTCATCCATAGCAAGGAAATTTGAGTAGGAATATTTTCACTTTCTCGTTAATTACGATTAGAAATGCTGATAAAATTTTGATGTTTCCCTGGGCTAAATTGTGAGCAATAATGTACAAACAAATAAAGTTACCTAAGCGATATGTCTTCTTCATCCAATACATGTACTGGCTCTGGAGCTGTCTTAGAAAAGAGCAAATTGTGGTGACTAACTCCAGCAATACCTTGAGTTTCTAGGAACTTTATATGGCATTTCAAAGAATCGTCCCTGTAGCCATAAACAATACAACAAGTGAAAACGGGCAAAGGGAAACAAAATTTCAACAAAAGCCCCAAAAGGACTTTAAAGACAAACTGGGGCACTTATTTTCAACCTAACTAGAACACCTTTTTTTCTTGCATTAATCTGACTAAATAGAAGCGTAAGCACATTTAGGGAGTGTAAATCATATTTGCAAAACCCATATAATTTATACCAAGTATCCATGAGTGTCAAAGCTAACTACACACTTTGACTATTCTCACAAATTGACTATCTGACCCTACTACATTTGATTGTTAAGAAAACTCGTAAGAAATTTATTTTTAGGTAAGTGGCAACCATGAATTGAACTCATCACATCATGTCAACCCCATAGACGATAAACAATTTTTTAGGCAGTCATAGATAACAATTTATACTAATATAATCTGCTAATGATGCTACTCAATTGATTCAATCTAGTTGATTAAAGGAGTGTTTGGACCACCATTAATAAAGGGAGAATGGGACCAAGAATGATTCTCGATGTTTGGGCCACCAAGAATCATTCCCCCCCATAATCATGTTTCTCCAAAATCACCTTTTTATTCTCCTCCTAATTACTTTCTTTCTTCCCATAACAACTTTTTATTCTCCCCATAACTACTTTTCACTCACATCATATCCATTATTTTATTCTTGTTATCGTTCTCTTTCCCCCAAACACAATTAATCATTCTCTTAACCACAAACACAATTAATCATTCTCCCCATAATTATTCCCTTTCTCATTCTCCCCCAATTTTCATTCTTCCCATAATCATTCTCATTCACTTTGCCCCAAACACACCCTAAACTAATTTTCACCTAATTCTTATAATAAACTAAGCTTTCTACGAGTATAAAATGAAAGAAATAAGGGCATAAAAAAAAAGGGAAGAGTCCACAAGTGTGCTATTTTGTGGAGCCTTTTGGGGGGAGAATTAAGGAATTGTGGGAATATTTGAGCCCTAATTAGATTTATGTTTATCCTTAGCTTTTTTGTTAATTATTCTTAAGGTATGATTTTACTTGACTGGAAGCAATTAATATCTATCCGGCTCAAATCTAGTATTTTCTACCTAAGTTAAATGTAGTGTCACTTGAAACCAGTAAGCAGATGGCAATATCAAACGTTCAAAATTCTTGCATTGTCCTATTCCCCCAAGCAGTATTAGCATCACGTCAATCTATCAAAGCACACTTGTCATGTTTTATCAATCCAATATATTTTTTCCTGATTAATTTTAGATAAAGTTCACACAAGATCTTCAAATTACTCAGATGCAAATATTCATTAAAAGTTACATGATATTCAGTAATTGCTAAAAATAAGTCAAAAAATGGCACCAGGAAAAGAAAAAACCAGCAAGCACAAATTGCTGTACTAATACCAAATAGAGGTGAAGCTTAAAAGTACAATCTGAAAAAATAACAAGAAAGACTTACCAACGGAGTCCAATATGAAGTCTATAAAAACATAATTTCAGCACCGTGTTATTGTAAATCACAGACATAAAGTTTTTAATGTGCACATGCATGTGGATGCCTTATCATATTGCGTATATTGGAAATTTGGAATATATCAATAGACTCATACATTGTAATTTGTCGATCATGTTCCTCATGCAATTGTTGCTGCGTGACAGATATATCGAACCCCTCTTTTGGAAGGCTAAAAAGCTCCCGAAGATCCTGAATAGTTAAAATATTAGCACAATCCAACTGAAAAACAAACACATTTTTTCCATCTGTTACTTACCTGTTGACTAAAGTACCGTATCTGTTCTTTGTGCTCTGTTGCAGTTTTAAAAAGTCCCCCTTTATAAATCTACACAAATTTTACAAGTCAAAACAAGTGGTAGTAACATACAAATTAGAAATAGCGAATCTTTTAATGTGCAGTGGTAATTTTTTCATAGATTTTTTTTTTTATAGAAACCAGGAAAACAGAGCTTCGCCTATACTTGGGGTAACCTCACCAGACCTTAGGCCAGACAGCGGAAGACATCGAAGGAAAGGAGACACGGGAGGTGTCTACAAATTAATGTCACAAGTGGGTCTCGAATCTGGGACCTTGAAGGGGGCACACCTTCAAAATTCAAGCCTTCGCCATTGCGCCACCCCTCAGGGACTTAATCATAGAGGTATTTTAATGAAATGAGCATCAGAGCAGGTACAAAAACAAAATTACAGAAAAATAAGGTCTATGGGGTAATTATGGGTGTAAGTAAAGGAAAAAGGGTTAACACATTTGACCTAGTAAGTCGTTCTAACATTCTCAGAAGGGGGCTACTTGGCTGCATCCTGCCTCCTAGTGGTGCCTTGTGCACCACAAATCATTATTATTATTTATTTATTTTAAAAGGAAAGATGTGGTGCCCATGGGGGGCTGCATCCAAATATTTTCCTTCTGAGAATGATGTGTGCCTTACCTGTTATATAACATTTCGTTCAATAAGAGTTGAACATCAGTTTAAATATTTGAAGGATAAACATTACCTGTTTTCTGTAGATCTTTTCTTCAACCGTCCCACATGTCATTAATCTATACACTATAACATCTTTCTTCTGTCCAATTCGGTATGCTCGATCAACACTTTGATTATCCGTACTACAAACAGAATAGAGAACATCGACTTCAATACGGAAATTTTACAGTTTAAAACAAAATAAAAATGCAACATTGACCATTTAACCAATCCAAGTCAATTTTGTAGGAAACTAAGTTTAATTAAAACATGCATGTTACTGTTTAACCAATCAATACAATTTTGTCTTGATGACCAATAAAAAATAAAATGCAGCAATAATATCAAAGAGGAAGAGGTGAAAAACAATTAGAGAAAATGATTTTTCCTCATTTGAAAGAAGAAATGTAAGTCACGACTCATGATAATCTTCAACAAATTTAACTGCAACATTGATGAGAAAGAAATAAACACAAATATTTCAAGAACCACCTTGGATTCCAGGCTGGATCAACTACAATTACACGATCTGCTCTGGTAAGTGTCAAACCTAAACCCCCAACTTGAGATGTCAAGAGAAATATAGAAGCTCCTCTACCTTCTTGGAAATCCTAAGAGGAAAAAGAAGGTCATATCAAGAATACGGTTATATGAATACATCATAGCAATGTCTTTTGAGAGTTCACTTACGTTTACAATCTTTAATCTGTCCGTGGCTTTTGTAGTGCCATCAATGCGCAAGAACTCATAATTATTGGATAACAGTGATTCCTGTAGGGAAAAAGTACCAACATTGAACGTGTCTACATTAACTTCTAAAAATCTTGATTAGAAACGGTGATCCATTATAGATGCCTATTAAAGTTTGCATGAACGGGTGCTTTAGACCCACATAACAAATACTCTACAAACAGGTACATTCCATTAAAGATGTAATTTGTAAAGGATTTGAAAGGTCGTGAGTTAAAACTTTGTTGAGGTGGTTGCTGTAGAAATTTTATAATTTTTCCTCCTAAGTCCTAAGGCTTGTATCAAGTATTTCACACGTTATAGCCTGGGTTAAAGGCAGTAAGGTTTCTTCATATTTCCTATTTTTATGAAATGATGTTCGTTTTAAGAGAAGTTTCTGGTGGGAATGGTCCGATGAATAAAAAATTGTCTTTTCATTTTTCTGTTGGGGTGCTTTATTTTGAGATATAAGACCTCGGATGCTTTTTTTTATATATATACATTTGATTCTTTGAGGTGTATTAGTGAAAAAACTTTTGAAGGAAATCTCTTTTCTTACAAACTTAACTTTTCCAATATAATCGAAAAGTTATGTCGTTTCTTAAGAACAAAACAAAACAGCTAGATTTGTTGTTCCACACGCCAGGCACAAAAATTAGAAACAAAATCCTTGAGAAAATAATAAGTTTATAAAAGACAAAAAAAAAAAAAAATATATATATATATATATATATAATATTAAATATGGCAACCAATAAACAGATAGATTTTATTTATGTAGATTATCAAGACGTGTGAGAAGTAAATTGATAATATAGATACCCACAAGTCGTATGCCTATACGAGATGTACATGCACTCATTATTTTGACAAATTCAAATACTTCAACTGATAACTTGCATGCCACTGTTTATACTGATGTTGTTTGATATCATATTTATCATCTATCATGCTGACTGTGGCATTTAGCACATTTGAGGCAATAACCAAATTTTTTTAACGAGACTTTGTCATGTGAATATCAAATGACAAAATAGTCAAGCCGAACTGAACCTCAATAAGATTGAGCATCTTGCGAGTTTGAGAGAAGATAAGAACACTATGCCCCTTTGGAATCAAATTATCCTGCCAATAACAGTAAGGATATTTTTATTATTTTTTGGATAGTAAACAATAACAATATGGATGTTTTATTGAACATACTAGCTTTTATGCTTCAAAATGGATTGAATCGAACACCACTAACCAATAAGGACATGATGAAGGATATTTTGCAAGAGACGTCATTAGACACTTCATAATCATCCCTATCAGCAACATCTGCAAGGTGCATTGCCAGCTTTTCGGCTACACCAGCATCTTCTGCACTCAGCACCGTTTCCATCCCTTCCAGTAATTCTTCCGCAGCTCTTTTAGTCAAAAGAAGAGGGTGATCACAAATTTTCTTAAGAATCTGCACCATAGTAAATGAATAATTAGCATGGAGATACAAAGTATGGCACTCCCCCATTTGTAGGATGGGTGGATGAAAGATGTTATTTCAAGGAAGAAAAAATATCGTTAGAACATAGATGAAGATAAAGGCCAATACTTGACCACAGCATTGTTAAAAACTTAAATTGTGGATTTTTTTTTTCTTTCTATTATCTAAGTCAAAAGAAAATTTGGAATTTTTATAATCCAACTTGCATTCTGAATGGTAGGGCATAAAATTCCAAGAGAAAGGATTGGACTTGACGCAACAGGCATTGTATATGATGAATGTTCTTTGATAAATAAGCCATGATTCACAAACTGTTCTAAGACAATCCAACATGAAGAAAACAACAATGTCAACAGGTAAGAATCTGTAAATTATTTGTACATGGTACACTAATATAACTTTTTAGAGGTATTTAGTTGTTTCCACAACCGTGCAAAACACTGTGCTTAAGAATATGAGTATTGAATCACAACAAGAAAATATTAGACTAAAAAATAAAATTGAAAATATTCTGTTTTATCATATTAGTGATTTATAAACAATTGATTCACTAGGGCCTCCATTCAAAGAATATCAATTACAAACAAAAATAGAACGTGAAAAATCATGTATCTAAAAGTAATGCTAGTTAAATATCAAGTTGCAACATATATAGAACAATAAACCAAACTCAATACCTTTTTGCATTGTTTCATTTTAATTTAACCGGATAACCTTATAAGCCAAGTGACAAAATGAAAAACAATGGATTACTAGGATAAAATAGAATATTCCTTATTGCATATTCGTGACTGAGGCATGATGTACAAGCCAAAGACATTCAAATATCTTGTATCGACTACTAACTGCAAAACCAATAAAAGCCCCATGGCAACATCTCAGACACATTTAAATTCGATGTTATTTGGTAATTTGAGCTAGAACATGATAAGTTGTATCATATGGTCGAGGGTTTTATGGCTTCTTTAGTTTCCATTCGATCTATTAGTTGATCTCCAGGTTGTTCCTTCTATTTAGTTCTTTCCTGATCTTTTTCCTTCTTAAGTTGTATGGTAAACCGTAAACGTCATTATTGAAATTTTCCTGAAAATTATGTATAAAAAACAATAAAATTTCTTCAAAAAAAAAGAAAGATAAATAAATAAAAGTACCGTAAGAGCAGCCAATGGTGAGCCATCAAATGCTGAAAGTACAAGTTCACTACTCAAAAAAGCTTCGTAAAGTCGTCGCTGCATCAATTAAATTTGGTACACATTGTTACAGTTTGGCTGATTGATCAGGAGGGAAATTGATAAATAATTAATCGAACCTGACAACTAGTCAGTTTGAGCCAAACAATAATGTCATTCTTTTTGGAGAGTTTAGTAGCAGTTTGGTCATTATCCTCTTTAAACACTTCACTCTTCATACGACGTAAAAAGTAGGGTTGGATACGTTCCCTCAACTCCTGTTAAAAGGCACCAAATAAATAATGTTGATACTTGATACTATTCTGAAGAGCATGCAACAAGAAACATGTAATTTTATGAAAAATGTGCTAGAAAAAAGATTATGCACTGACCATTATTGGAGGATGCAGCGCCATCAAAATACTTACAATGTGATAAATAGTAAACAGGCAGTGTTTATAGGTATGATAAAGAACATAATTTAGTTGGAACGTTGTAGCAGTTATGGATAAAAGCTTTAGAAAAGAAATTGTTTCATTCAATGAAAAAACTTACAAGAAAGGGGGAAGATAAAATGTAATCCCAAAACCAAGGAAGTACTTTTAGTTTTAAAAGAAAAAAAAATGATTTCCGGCTGGCATAAATCAGGAAAAGGGTAAATTATAAAGAAGTTCAGTCAATGACTCAAAAGTTGCTCCTCGAGAAGAACCTCTTCAACCGGCAGTTAGAATTTTCTTTACAAAAGTGCCAAAGTGAAGCACCAACCATCAAAATCTACAGTGACTAATAACTAAATGTTCCTGCATTATACCCACAGTCCACAATGCAGAAAAAATAATATTATAAAGAGAGAGAGCTGATACTGTCCCTTTTCACACAACTTCACCAATTTCTTCCAGCCCGCATGCAATTAAAAAATCCATTGTTATTTTATTTTTTATACAAAATAATTTCATTAATGTAGGAAAATTTGACAAACCCTAGAGCCAATGTTTTTTTCACTTTCTGCTAGTGCTATGCTATAAATAAATCATAATTTCTAAAATTGAGCTAGACTGACAGGTAAAAGCAAAAAGGTTAAAAGGTCCAGAATCAAGCAATACGCATTAGTTACATTACCTTTGCAGCCATTGAACCGATCCGCCTATCTCTATCAGAAGCCTTTTTTTCATTTCCACGAAGAATTGCACACTCGTAGTATTCTTTAAACCTGAGCAAGTTCCAAAGTTCACACCAACGATTCGTGAACAAGACTTGGAACGACTAACATGAAGAAGACAAAGTTTTGAACGATACAAAACGGCAACAAATAATAATGAGGTTCGTACCACTTTTTGTCACCCAATAGGTCAGGACAGCAAAAATTAAACAGAGCCCACAGTTCCTATTAAAGAGAAAAAAAGAGTGGATATCGTTAATTCTACATGGGATCATGTTAAAAAAAAATGACATTACATTAAAACTGGTAGAGGATACCTTCAGATTGTTTTGCAATGGCGTTCCACTGATAATTATGCGATGAGCACTTGGTATCTCAAGCAAACTTTTGGCTCTTTGAGTGCTAGGATTCTTTATAAGATGTCCCTGGATTATAAATAGGATAGTCAATTACACCAATATATACATCATGATTCCATGAATGGAAAGTCTACATTGATTTATAGGAATTAAGTTATTTATGACTATGGGAAGAAAACAACTAACGAAAAATAATAAAAATCTAAGAACATCCATTAGATTTAGTTAAAAAATTATGTCTAGTGTGGTGAGTGCATGACTTCTAAAAATTTATAACTAAAAACCAATGGAACCACAAGGAATTCTTAGATCTTGGAACCAAGTATTAATTTGGACTTCTAATAACAAAAACTTAGTTATGTTTAGAGGTTTGAACCTAATGATCTAAAACTTAGACCTGTGGAATGGAAAAAGTATAGTTTTATAATGGCAAGGAACAACCAGTGTACATATAAAATAAGTTTATCATCTAAATATTTTCTTAAGAAAACGAGCAAGTTGATACTAAGTAGACTATATAAGTAAACTAATAATGACCTCATCAAGAATCATATAATCCCATGTTGTTCCATCATCCGTCTCCTCGTCTTCAGAGAAGCAGTTTCCTTGTAAAGACTTGGAATTATTCCTTACAATATCGTAAGTCGTAAGAAGAACACCTTTATCCTGTTGGACATAGAAATTAAAAAACTTATTGGAGATAACACGTAAATTTGCTTAATCCCATGAATGAGATAAATTTGAACAATAGACTTGTACACAACAAATTTCAGCTAATTTAGAATTGTATGTGCTTCTAGTCTAGTAGATGATTGCAAGCTCAGCTTAATTATTTATATATCTAACCTGGAGAATATAGTTAAGCTCATACTGCCGAAGTTTTGCTGACGGCCCAAAGTATCTGTACATGAATTTGAAAGCTCAGCTGCTACTGTTAGTTTTATAACAAAGAAAAAAATATTTAAAATGATCCAAGCAATAAAGAGTTACTCTCTCGTCTTATCAGAAAGACCCACTACAGATAACTCTTTAATCCAATGGGGAAGCAGAGTTTTGGGAGCCACAACCAAGACCCTTTTTATCAAGCGTGAGTAAAAAAGTCCAGCTAGAAAGCCACAAATCTGAGGAGAAAGGGACGAGATATATTATTCTGGCACATCCAAGCAAATAAACAAATTGTGAGGGAACAGTTCTTTCTGTTCTTTACCTGCATTGTTTTCCCTAAACCCATGTCATCACCTAAGATTCCACCTTTGCCCTGACAATGTAGAGACCACAACCACTGCAACCCATCACGCTGATGTGGATACAACATCTTTGCAATTCTACCTTGCAATTTGAAATCAGACTTGAGACCAATTGAGCTTTTCCCCTCCAAGATAAAATCGCCAGCAAATTTATCAGACAAATCAACCTGATTATAATCATTGTTCTCTTCATATTTGCAATGTGGCGTTCTTACTTTATTCAGATCCCTTGGTTCACGATCCAGAACTATGCAATCATCCCCATCGTCTTCCTCTGCTTCTTCATCTTTCAACACTGGAGTTTTTCCTAGAGAAATGTATGTCCTATCGACATCCTGACGCACGTACTTATCTTTTCCTTCATGATGCTTAACATTTCTATATTTCAGGTTCAGAAGTTGTTCGCTATCATTACATCCGATATCAATTCCATGAGTTCCCTTGTCGAACATATTGATCTTCGCCTTGTTAGGAACAATTTCTTCTCCATACTCGCTATTCACACAATCATTGAAAGTTTTAACAGCAGTCTCAACTTTAACATCTTCACCTAACAAGGAATTAGATGAACTTGAGAAATACTTCGGACTAACAACCTCATGATCGTCGACTTTATTTGCTACCTCCATCCCTTTTCCATAATAAGAGACCGAGAAGTCTCCGAGAGACTCCGTTTTTCTTGGCTTTTCTCGCTTTTTTTCGAAAGACAAAAGCTCAAGCCTTGAGCTCAAGTCATTCAGAATATCTCTGATTTCACCTCCCTTGTTCTCATTATAATCGGCAGGCGGTGGTGGTGGGGGAGGAGAATCAAAATCCGTAATACCAGAAAATTTAGGTTCAATGAAATCCAATCCCACTGAGTTATCCAAATCACCATCCTCTTGAGATGAGAGTTTGCACAGACGGCGCCGGCCAGTGAGCTTAACCTTCCTAGGCTTCTCTTCAGCTAAAAAAATTACGGGGTGAACATCACAAACAAATAAAAGATATTACCACTACAAGATATGATTAAGCAACCGCGAAAATTAAGGGAAATCCATACCATTAACATCAGAGAACTGCTGATTATCATCAAAACCGTCAACATCAAACGAAACTTCACTGATGCGGCGTTGATTCTCGAGTTCGATTCTCGTCGGCTTCTCAACTTCATCTCCTTCTCTCTCATCTGCACACACATAAACTCGCCAGCGATTACTACGGAGCTGTGAAATTAGCGAAACGATTATAAAAAATTAGTGTGTGTAGGGGGCGATGGGAAGGAAGTTACTGTACCAGCGGCAGTTGTTCGTGAGGGTTTGGGAGGAGCTGAAAGATCCTGAAGGAGGCGATAATGACGATCGTTCAAACTGAGTGGTTTCTTCCTACTGGTTGTAGAATCGGCCATTCCTGAGTTGGAAATGGATTCGTCCGCCTTCTGCCGGAGGGATAGTGAACGCCGGCGGAAGAACTCCGACCGAGGGTTTTGTAAATGGAGTTTAGGGCGATCGTTTATGTTAGTGTAATGGATTTACACAATTTTCCCGCTTCCCTTTGAGAAATTTGAACATTTTATTTGAGATTTTATTTTTCATTTTCACGTAATGCTGAATATTCGAAATGATTGAGTCTCTTTTGTCACATGTCTAACTAATTTTTTTTTGTCCCAAAGAAGTGGCGCAGTTGGTTAAATACTTGATTTGAGAAGTGTGCTCTCTCTCAATTTTAGGTTCGAGTTCTTCTTTTTAACTTCGATTTGAGTAATTCAAATTGAGTTAGAAATCTTTGCTTCGAGCACTACATAACAGATATCTTGAAATAATAAAATGATTAGTAAACCAGACCAAGAATGAAAACAATCTTTCTTATAAAGTTAAAATGTTTAGAAGTGATGGTGGTGGATAATTTGTAAATGGTAAGGTTTGAGATTACAAGATTCAAAAGGAATACTTAATCAAAAATCTTGTCCACACACGCCTTAGCAAAATGTTCTAGCTGAAAGAAAGCACAAACATATTATTGAAACAATCATTTCCTTAATGTCTAAATCTAATATTCCTCACATGTTTTGATCGTTTGCTTGTTGTACTCCAACTTTTTTAATAAATAGATTACCTTATGTCAAACTTGGTAATATCTCCCCTGATGAAATTATTCACAAGAGGCAACCAGATTACTCTTATTTCAAAATATATGGGTGTGCATGTAATCCTCTTCTAAGACCTTATAACAAAACTAAACTAGAATCACGAACCAATAGATGCATATTTCTAGGTTATTCTTTAGGATATAATGGATATCGATCTTTGCTTCAACATGATGAATTCTAAAATTTTAATTTTCAGACACATGTAGTGTTTGATGAGCGATTTTTCCCCTTATAATCTTCCATCCGATTTTAAATCTAGCCAGAGTAATTCTGTCCCATTTTCCCTTTGAACTACCTATGAATAGTTATAGTCTTATTAATGTTGTTCCATCCATTACAAGTACAGTGTTTCTTCCTTTGATGATACTACCTTTAATCCATAGGGTATTTATTCATACGACTGCAACAAGTACTACCATTATTAATAACGATGAGAGCAGTAGGACAAGCATTGATCATCCAACTTCAATTCTAGCTTCTATACCACAACCTTCATCTCCTGCTTCAAATCTCTTATTATTACCTATTCCTATTAATGATCATTCTATGCATATTAGAGCTAAGTTTTTTATTACTAAAAGGAAAGTTTTTCTTGCTAACATTCATACTTGCACTAGTGAACCTTCATCCTTTACAAATGCTTCTCGAATTCATGAATGGCAAGAAGCAATGGCAACTGAATTTCAGGCTTTAATTGGTGAAGGTACTTGGACACTCGTTCCTTCTCCTTCTCATAAAAGTGTTATTGGTTGCAAATGGATTTACAAAATTAAAAGAAATCCTGACGGGAGTATCTTTCGTTGTAATGCAAGGCTAGTTGCAAAGAAATATCATCAGGAAGAAGGGATAGATTATTTCGAGACTTTAAGTCATGTTGTCAAAAAACCAACTGTTCGTATTATTCTTTCTCTAACAGCAAAATATGGTTGGTCTCTCAAACAACTTTATGTAAAAATAAAGAGAAGCATTTCTTCACGTGGAATTGAAAGAGGAAGTCTTCATGCAACAGCTTCAGGGATTTATTGATAAGAATTACCAAACATTTGTTTGTAAATTAAATAATTCTCTCTATGCACTTAAACAAGCTCCAACTTTGTTTGAGTGATTCACTTCTTCTATTTTAGATAATGAGTTCAAAGCCTCTTATTGTGATAAGTCTTTGTTTGCTTGAAATGTTGACTCTCTAACGTATATTCTTCATTTATGTTGATGATACTGTCATCACTGGCAATGATAACAATTATATTAATCAGCTAGTTGTCAAGTTAAATATGTTCTTTTAAATGACCAATATAGGAGCTTTAACATACTTTTTAGGCTTAGAAGTTCATTATAAGTCTACTGGAATTTTTGTTGATCAAAGTAGATATCAAAGTGATGTTCTCCACAGGTTTGGTATGCTTGGAGCAAATTCATCAACAACTCCTTCTTAGGGATAATCATTACAAGTTGCCTCTGCATAGTGCATTCTCGAAGATGCTAAAGCCTATAGAAGTATGGTAGGTACCATTCATTATCTAACTTTTACGCATCCTGTGTATCTCAATTTATGCATGCTTCAACTATTGTCCAACTCACTGCTGTCAAATACATTACAACTTGGTCTTTCGTTTCGTGTAAGCTCTTTTCAATTATTGGCCTTTTGCGATTCAGATTGGGCTGAGGATTGTACGGATCGTCGGTCGACTACTAGCTATTTAGTTTATCTTGGCGATAATCCAATTTCTTGGACTTAAAAAAAGCAAATGCGGTCTCTCGCAGCTCAACTGAAGCCGAATACATGGCACTTGCGGCTACCACTGTTGAGCTTTATTCTAAGGCAACTACTACGAGACTTGACCTACTGCTCCAACTATCTTCTGTGACAACATGTCTGCTATTCAGGTAGCTCGTAACCCTGTGTTTCATGGGAGGACAAAGCATGTTGAAGTTGATTTTCACTTCGTACAGGAACGTGTTGCAAACAAAGACCTTCAACTTCAATTCATATCTAAAGGAGCAACCTGCTGGTATTCTTACTAAACCTCTGACTACCGATCGATTGCATTTTTTAAGAAACAAACTCATGCCTTCCTAAAAGTCCACACATCTGTTTAAGGGGGCATGAAGAATATCAACGGTATTTTGAAGAAAGGTTCACGTTAAGTTTATGTTAGTCTGTTAGTTATAATTTGTTGTGTATAAAAACTGTGAAGTTACTTGATAATGAATGTAGAAGTTTGTTCAGTTCTCATA
>JBBMEG010000024.1:7805498-7853909 GCA_037832605.1 Cyclanthera cordifolia
TATATATGTTATAAATCAAATTGATTTAGTGTTGAGATTAAAAGAAGAATTTTTATTATTTGAGAAATCGATTAGCTTGGCCTTGTAAGACCCTTTGACCAGTTTGACCAACTTTGATCAGTATCCAAGTTGACCGAGTCATCTTTGCTAATTTTGACGTCCTGAATCCATTTTTGATAGTCTAAGGTGCTAGTTTTGACCCATTAATTTGTTAAGACCTCACTCGAGAGCTAGCCTTCATTAATCGTTTACTCGAAGCTTAGGATCCCACTAGTAGAATCACCTAAGGTAAGGGATACATATCCTTGACTCGAGATCCTGTTGTTTAACACATGAATGTATCGAAATAGGATGTCTCATGTGATGATTGCTTAATTGATTAATGTTTGTATGAATTGTTGATGCTTGTTTTGGTACTGGCTATCCGAGATGAAATTAAACATGTAATTATATATGAATATGTGATTATCTGAACTTATGATGAAGTATTAATACCTGATGATGCTCATATGGTTTGCTGCTTATTTGATGTTGTTATAATAATTGAAACATGCCTATTCATGATTATTGAGATAGAACTGAACATATAGGTTTATATCCGGTTATGTTTTTTGTGATGATGTATTAATACTTGTTGATGTTCATTGGATATGATGTTGTGATTGATGTTATTGAATCGTTGCAGAACATTTAAGGTGCATGAAAGGCGAGGATGTTTCATAGAGAACTAGCTTAAATCGTTGTCCCATTAGGGACCTACTTGATGTGTAATTAAGTGGAACCGTATTGTTTGGTGCATGTACTGACACCCCAATCTCATATGAGACAAGCCTTGTTTTTGGTGCATGTACTAACACCATCGTCTCATAGAAGACAAGCCTCATTTTTTGTGTGTGTACTGACACCGCCGTCCCAGGTGACAAGCCTCATTTTTTGTGTGTGTACTAACACCGTCGTCCTATATGAGACAAGCCTTGTTTCTGATGCATGTACTAACACCATCGTCCCATAGAAGACAAGCCTCATTTATGGTGCGTGTACTAACACCGCCGTCCCATAGGGGACAAGCCTGGGTTATGGTGTGCGTGCATTGACAACGACAGCCCATAAGGGACAATACTCGAATTAGGGTGTGTGCATTAACATCGCCATCCCATAGGGGATAAAAATCTTTTTTGGTTTAGTGTAATGACTCTGTTGTCCCATAGGTGACATTGTTTAGCATGTATAGTTCTACAAAAGCTTAGGTTCATGTACCTTTGATTAATATATATGTGTGTATATATTATATATGATTGAGAATGATGTCCTATACATATTTTGGTTATATTCATGTCTGATCCCGGGTTGGGGGTTCTTACTAAGTTTTCACAAACTTACCCTTTCCACTGTGGAATTCCATAGGTATAACACGTCTGTATCGGGATGGATGATCGAGCTAGATTTGACCATGGGCACTGCTGTACTCTTTACTATTTATTTTCCTTATGTCCCTTCAGCATATTTTCAGGACATGTGTGTTTCTTTTAGTATTTAAATGGTGTTTTTTATTTTGGATTTTACTCGGGTACCCTTAACCTATTTTGAGAGCTTTTGAACTTAATGACACTTAATTCTTTTATTCAAATCTTCTGTTTTAAGAACATGTCCTGTCATGCAAGTGTTGAAAATCCATGTATTAGAGTAAAAGACCTAGTTTGACCCATAGTTTGGGTCGGGTCTTTACAGTTGGTATCAAAGCTCAGAGTCATAGATTATGTAGACTGGCTTACTTTGTAGGTCACTGTTTTATGTCGCATGGTCTTCAGCTGCCGATCTCCATCAGGTAACTTGTAAGGGTTGGAGTTTTTGATAGCATGAATAGCTTTGTATTTTCTCGTACAATCATGTTGATATTGATTGTTGATTGTGCCGCTATTGATCAAAATATGTTAATCTGATAACATGGTCACGAGTTTGTTATTGCTTATTGAGCATGTTCAAATGATTTAATTACATTAATGAGATATCTTGATCATGAATTTGATATTGATTGTCGAACACATTGCCATTTATTGAATTATGTTAATGAAATTTGCCATTGATTTTGATTATTACATATAGATGTGATATGATTGATATATATAGATGTTATATACTGATCATGACTATTACTGAATGTTATATGTTGAAGTGGTATCATGAGCATAAATATATTGATTGAGACTTTTTGGGGTGTTATTTTATTGATAAATGAAGTTCTGGTTAATTAATTGTTGGGTTCCTAAGAGTAATGATCTTGGAATCAGGCCAGGGTCGTGATACCCGGAGGCAAACTAGGGGTGCTGCAGGCGAATCTAAATTGTTAACTTTTGGGTTCCTAGGATAATGTTTAATGGCATGTTATTCTTAGACGAGTCGTTGAGTAGATTGCTATTAACATATCACCTCGTAAGATGGATGGTCGAGTAGTAGTCTAGGTTGAGTGAGACTTCCCGGATAGTACCCCAGATAGCCGTGTATGGAAACCTCGATTGCAAGCTCCCAAACTCCATAAACTCCATTGCATTGTTGCATTCATGAATGTTGAGTTCATTTTTTCGTCTTCATGGTGACTTAATTAAATAGCTTATGGTAGTTGTGTCAGTCAGTGAGGTGAAATTTTGTGTTGTTATTTTAGCAAGTAGTTAGAGTCGAGTTATAGAGACTAAAAGGTTATCGATGCATTAGAGGTTAATTTAAGGTCTGTGGAACCATTGGGAGGTTCGTGTTACTAGACATTGTTAAGTTGGAGTTGTTGAAGCTGGGGAATGAGCTAAGTTGGTTAGTGCGATCAGAATGAGGATTCGATACAATGGTAGTAAGGAAGACCAGCTTGGTAGGTTTTGTGAGGGGAATGCCACCCTGACCAATGTAGTACATCCAGCTCGGTTGTAGTGTAGAGTGGGTGCACTCATTTATCAAGAGGTTGATGAACCAGGTGTTACAGATGAAAACATTCATAGTTACTAGACCATGCATGCATCCTTATGTGTTGATGTGTGTTGCATTGATTTATTGCCATGTTGTATTCATACTGTGTTATTTGGTTGTGATGAATGTATCTTAAATGATTTTATTGCATGCATTTCCATGTGTTTAGTGTAAATGCATTGATTGGTTGTCTTGATGTGTTCATGTTGTGTTGCCTATTGATGTGTTGACGGTATCTCGTATGTTTCTGTGCACGTACGTTGGAACCCCTAAGGTTCATTGATTGTTGCTATCCCAAAATAGTGGGTGTATAGATCCACTACAGGGAAGTGTTGTTATTTTGGTTGTTACAACCTTAGACAACTTTCAAGGACGAAATTTTTCTATGGGGAGAATATTGTAACAACCTGAAAAATCCCAGGAGTTCAAATTAGAAATTCTAAGCTTGGTGGATTGTTCCAAATATTTTAGTTATCGATTATAGTGAATTAGAATGAGATTTAAATTAGCGATTTACCACTTAATCCTAAAATCAATTTTCATATTTGGGAATGTTGATAATTAAATTAAGATTTGAATTAAATAAGGTGTATTGAGATTGAAAAGAATAAATAGGATATTATATAAAGATAAAGGGCATTCTAGGAAACTTTTTGTGTAGGTATTCTTTTAATTACTCAAAATTCAAAACCCATCTTATTTTGTCTTGCCTTAAAAGAAAGTTGAGAGAAAAACAAATTAAGTTTTTGTGATTTTTTTAATTATTTAATAAATTAAAATGCAAAACCCTATTTTTGTCTATATCTCCCACTCTCTCTAATAGTGTGCAACGCCTCCCCCTCCGACTTTCTCTCTCTCTCTCATGGTTTTCCCTCTCTCACGACCTTGTCTCTCCCTTTCATGATCTTCTCTCCCCCTCACGTCTTCTTTTTCTTCGTTTGTACTGACCAACACCCTCTTTCCCTACCGGATCCGTGCCACCGTGAACGCCAAGAAGTAGGCTGAATCTGTCGTCGACAGCAGGGACATTGTCCCGATACGTTCCGCCACCATGCCTTGTGGGTGAGACACTTTTCTTTGATTCATTGCGACCTAGAATAGATCATGGGTAAAATCAAACTCCATTAATGGTTAGTTTTAGTGCTGAGATTAAAAGAATAAATTTTATTATTTGAGAAATTGGTTAGTTTGGCCTTGTAAGACCCTTTGACCAGCTTTGACCAGTCAACCGAGTAGACTGAGTCATGGGTTCTGAGAGCACGTTTTTCGTAGTTAGGTCCTCTTCGCTAATTTTGACATCCTGAATCCATTTTTGATAGCCTAAGGTGCTAGTTTTGACCCGTTAATTTTTTAGGCCTCACTTGAGAACTAGCCTTCATTGATCGTTGACTCAGAGCTTAGGATCCCTCTAGTGGAATCAGCTAAGGTAAGGGAAACATATCCTCGACTGGAGATCCTATGGTTTAATATATGAATGTACTGAAATATGATGTCTCATGTGATGATTAATGCTTATATGAACTGTTGATGCTTGTTTTGTACTGGCTATCCAGATAAAATTGAACATGTAATTATATATGAATCTGTGATTATCTAAATTTGTGATGAAGTATTGATACTTGATAATGTCGATATGATTTATTGCTTATTTGATGTTGTTATAATAACTGAAGACTGACATATTCATGACTATTGAGATAGAAATGAACAGATTGGTTTAGATCCGGTCATGTGTTTTGTGATGATGTATTGATACTTGTTGATGTTCATAGGATATGATGCTCTATTTGATGTTATTGAATCGTTGCAAAACATTTAAGGTGCGTGACAGATCGAGATATTTCATAGAGAACTAGCCTACATCAGCGTCCCATTGGGGACATATTTGATGTGTAATTCACTGGAACCGTATTATTTGGTGTGTGTATTGACTCTGTCGTCCCATAGAGGACAAGCCTCGTTTCTGATGCGTGTACTGACACCACCGTCCAATAGGGGACAAGCCTCATATTTTGTGTGTGTACTAACATCGCCGTCCCGTAGGTGACAAGCCTCATTTTTTGTGCGTGTACTAACACCGTCGTCACATAGGGGACAAGCCTCGTTTTTGTGCGTGTAGTGACATCGTCGTCCCATAGGGGACAAGCCTCCTTTATAGTGGTGTACTAACACCGTTGTCCCATAGGGGACAAGCCTCGTTTATGGTGCTTTATTGACACCGTCATCCTATAGGGGACAACCTCGGTTATGGTTCGTGCAGTGACACTGTCGTTCCATAGGGGACAAGACTAAAATTAGGGTGTGCATTGCCACCATCGTCCCATAGGGGATAAGACTCGGTTTTGGTGAGTGTAATGACTCCGCTCCCATAGGGGACATCGTTTAGCATGTATAATCTTACAAAAGCTTGGGTCCGTGTACCTTTGATTGATATATATGATTGAGAATGATGTTCTATATTGTTATTGTTGATATCCTATTTTGGTTATATTCATGTCTGATCTCAGGTTGGGGGTCCTTACCGAGGTTTCACAAACTCACTATTTCCACTGTGGAATTCCATAGGTATAACAGGTCTCTACCGGGATGGATGATCGAGTTGGATTTAACCATGGGCACCGCACTATTTACTGTTTATTTTCCTTATGTTCCTTCAGCATATTTTCATGGCATGTGTGTTTCTTTTGGTATTTAAATGGTGTTTCATGTTTTGGATTTTACTGAAGTACCCTTAACCTGTTTTAAGAGCTTTTGAAATTAATGGCAGTTAATTTCTTTATTCAAATATTTTGTTTAAGAACATGTCCAGTCATCCAAATGTTGAAAATCCCTACACTAGGGTAAAAGACCTAGGGTTGGACCCATAATTTGGGTTGGGTCTTTACAGGAAGCCTTTCCTAAACCTATAGAATAGCCTAAATAGATACCTATAACAACAAGGATCTCAATTCACCCATTTCTCTCGTAACGAAATGAAAAGCAAATAAAAAGTGGATGGCTCGTCGACCCTTGTTAATTAACTTACTTATCTTGTAAACAATAACCTCCACCTTGCCTTAACTAACAAACTAAGTCCCTTATTATTCATAAAACTTGCAATCACTTAAAAAAAAAAAAAAACGTGTAGCATAATAATGTGGTAGGCATTGGTTTTGTTCCTATTAAACAAAACATTATCTCCACACAAGACTACAACATAACTACAACATAAAATTAAAAGCATAAATTAAAAAGTAATAATAAATAGCAAAATAGTAAGTAAGAGAACTTGCAAAAAAAAAAAAAAAAGGTTCAAAATAATAAATAAGTTACAATGCATAAATAAAGGTTTCAATAAAAATTAAATAAAAAAAAAAAGAAATAGAAGGAGAAGTTCCTTGCTTATGTGTCACTCACAAACAATGCTGAGGACCTTTCAAAGGCTACCTTGCAGCTAAACTTCTTGTCAGGATAGTTGAATACAATGTTCTCCACATTCACAATGTCCTTAGTGGTGGGAACAATTCTTTCTCTCTCTAATTTTAAAGAATTAATTAAAAACAATTGACTTTCACACTGACTTCAAAATTTGACATTTGATTTCATGGCTAAAGATCCCTTTTATAGGACAAGGAAATTTATATTTTTCTCCCCACTACACCACTTCTATGATTGTAGGATGCTAAACTTGAACGTGCTGACTTGTTGCCAAAGAATCCTTGCTCGGGCAAGTAGCAATTAATCCTAGACATTCATCATCGTTTGAATCAGTCCAAATTTATTTAATTTATTTTCTGTGTATTTAGTTTTGATCTGGGCTGAATGCGCCAACATTGAGAATGCACTACCTTTGGCAATGCCTTCAATATTTGAACTTCTGCACTAATATAGGAATGCAACCAACATTAAGAATACGACCAGCATCGGCAACATTCTTGCTAAACTGATGTCTTCAACTTCCCTTTCTCATGCTAATCATGAATGCTCACGACATTGATGAGTTTTAAGCAATAAAATGCAAGAAACATTAAAAAACATACCTTGAAAGTGCATTTTAAACATATTTCATATTTAACATGCCTAAATTAACAAAGTAATGTATTTAGTCTAATTTCCATATAAAATACTTATGCTATAACTTGGTCATGATCGCTGGCATGAGGTTGCTGCTTTCATCTCAAATGCTAAAGAGCAAGGGGTCTTGTCTGTTGATGTTCTTGTGTGGTGCGGTGCGTCCACAGTGCTTGTTGGAGCTCTTTCAACCATGATCATTCCAAGCTTTCAAGCTTGGTCTTAAGAATCTTTTTCATAATTTGGTGGACTTCCTCCACTTGCCCATTGGCTTGTGGATGAGCTGGTGATGACCAATGATGTTGGATCTCCAACTCAGAGCACAATTGCTCGAAAGCTTGATTGTTAAGCTGCTTCTCGTTGTCAATGATAAGGGTTCAGGGTATCTCAAATCGGCATACTATGCACCTCAAAATGAACTTGGTCACCTTCTTTTTTGTGATAGTGGCTGGAGTCTCCCCCTCGGCCCCCTTGGTGAAGTAGTCGACTGCTACTGCAACTAGCTTGACTTGTCCTTGCCTAGTTGGTAAGGGCTATAAGGTCTGCCCCTAACTATGCAAAGGGCTAAGGTCCTGTCATGCTAGTTAGGACTTTCAGTAGCTTCATTTGGATGGTAGTGAACCATTGGCACTTGTCACACGATCGTGCATATTTCGTTGAATCTTCTGCCATGGTTGACCAGAAGTATCCTTCCCTTGTTAATTTTTGGCTAAGGATCATGCTTTTTCACCTTTAGCGTAATTTCTAGCCGTTATGAGAGATCCAATCGTCACTTAGACACGATCAATTCCTACGGGAGTCTTGACCTCATAGCTTGCCCCTCCTTAGGGGGTTGTTCACCTTTGACCGTACCCTCGAGGATCGGCTTTGGACTTAGTCAACCCTTACGAGTCATTGCCTCCATGGCTTGTCTCCCTTAGAGAGTGTTCACCTTTCCATAACTTATGGCCGTTATCAGTAAATCCAATTGTCACTTGGACTTAGGTAACTCCCAAAGGAGTCCTAACCTCCATAAATTTTCCCGTTGGTGATAAGCTCCAAGGTTTCTTGGTTTTACAAAGCTAGAGGTCCTTCTAGGATCCTTGTAAAACTCACAAATATGGAAAAACTCAACACTTGATTCCAACCAAGAGTTGAGTTCGAATGGTGCATACACTCTTAGATCTCACTTAGAACCTAGCTATGATGATCACTCTTAGATCCTAAGACAACTCACTCAAAAATTAGTTTGATCAAAGACTAATCCAATGAATTGATTTTACATTCAAACCTAAAGCAAGATTTGAAAAAAAAGGACAACACCAAATGGGGTCAAATAAAACTCAAGTTTTGATATCAAAATTCTGTTTAAAATGAGGTATTACAAGCCCTTTTTAAAGCCAAAATTTCATGCATGGCTTGGAATACAAAAGGTCTCAAAAAGCTCATAAATGCACTTTGTGGAAAATAAGACCTATAAAGCCAAAAGTCAATTGTACATCAATTGAGAGGCTTAAATGCTAGACAAAAGGGTAGATTGACTTTAAATACACCTAACAAACTCATCTAAAAAGTTTTTAGCAATTATGAACTTGTTTGACAAGATTTGAACTTAAAAAGTTCCAAAATAAGAAATCTGGAATTGTTTTTTTCTTTAAAATTCTGCATGTTGATTTTCTTTGCTTCTTGTAATTGTTTATTATTTAGAATACAATAAGAAGGTTGTTGGATTCGTATTAGTAGGGGTGTTGGCCTTCTTTGGCCGACCTTGGGGGTCAAGGCTGCAAGAGCTAACCCCCCGAGAGGGGGGGAGGGGGGGGGGGGGGTAGGGGTCAAGGCATTCCTTGGTCGACCCCTTAGCAAATCGGGCTATCTTCGCTAGGCCACAATGGCCGATCCCAAAGGGGTCAAGGCCTCCCTTTGCTGACCCTGATGGGGTTGGATTGACTTGGTCGACTCCCGAGGGTCAAGGCTGCAAAGGCCCACGTCCGAGGGGTCAAGGCCTCCGTTAGCTGACCCTCGCGGACCGAATTGGCTTTGACGATCCTTGAGGGGTCGAATTGGGCACATGACCGACCACCTAGGGGGTCAAGGCCCTCCCCGGCTGATCCCTTGAGAGATTTTAGCCTTGTTCGGGTATTCTAGGAAATATTTTACTTATAACATAAGTTGAATTTTTTTTTAGTGTGTTTGCTTGAGATTATTAATTAACTATTACAAACGAGTTTTTACGATACCTCTTTAAACAATATATATAAATGATTATAAGATTTTGAGGTGTGACTTATGTCTCCATCTTATTCGATGAATATTTTCTCTCAACTTTCTCTTAAATCTTCCATAGTTCTTCATTCTTATTCAATGAATATTTTCATCTTTTTTAATCTTTATTTTTGAACTTGTTAAAAGAGAATAAGAAAAGAAGAGAAGATTAGAGTGGAAAAAGAAAGCAGAAGAAAATGAGGTGTTAAAAAAGAGAGGTAAGAAGAATAAGATAATATATTGTATACGGTGAAAGAGAGAGAAAAAGACAAAAGGAATAACTTCAATGAGAAAAAAAGAGAAAAATAAGAGGATAAAAGAACGAAAAGAATATAGAGAATGTGAACAAAAATGAAAATGATTATCCTTGTTTTGAATTATCAAAAAGTCATTCAGTCTAACCTGTTATTTTCTCGAATTATCTTTTTATTCTTTTCTTAACTATTTTTATTTTTTTCGTAATTATTTTTTCTTTATCATATTCATTATTTTATTTTCATCATAATATTTTCTGCATCTCAAACTCGAACAATCATTTTTTTTTTCCACACACAAATAATTATTCTTTTTCTTCTACTTCAAAGTGGGAAACTATTCTTCCTATAATCCTAAATCAGTTTACTATATTTAACCATTCACGCCCCTTCCAAGAAAGAAAATGCCTTCCAATAACGGTAATGAAAAATATGTACACACAATTAAATTTATTTGTTTGTCTTCATCAATTTGAATATATACCTTCAAATACTTCATAACTCTACAAATGCCTCGACAACCTCATCGGTGCTAAGCAAATTATTAGTTTTAATTAATTTAAGAATAAAAGTTTATCAATTACAAAACTTATCTAATATGAAATACTATTCAATATTAAGCTTAGAAAAAAAATTATGTATGCAATAGTTTTATAGAACAGATTTTCATTAGTAACTCTTTTTGAACTGTATATATGTATATAAGTTTTTAAATTTGTCTAATAATACTTTAAAAACTTGGGATTTTATGTCAATAAAAATAATAAATGAATAAATAATCATGTATAGCAAAATTATTAACATATTATGCATAGCATAAAGCTGGATCATTTTTGTAAAATGAAAAAATGATCGAAATGTTTTTGTTTGAATCAATTCAACTGATAGCCATCAATCAGTAGTTTAACTTATAGACTTAATCACTTTGCTATAGATTCAATCAGTTCACTAGCTGTCTTTAATCAATTGGCTGACAAAAAGAGTAAAATTGAAATTTTGAAAACATGTATGAAAATTTATTAGGTAGGAATTATTTTTAATAAAATAATATATTTAAAATAGGTGAATGAAAAGTTTCTGGACAGAGTAATTTCCCTTTTAATTATACTATTTATCCGGTTAAAATAATAAGAAATTGATTTGGGTAGCATATTTTTCAATATACGTTATAATTATAGCACAAGTTTTTCTAAAATTCATTTATAGCACATTTTTCATCTGTCGATTTCCTTTTTCCAATTTTCGTACTTTCAACAGCAATAACCGTGTCTCGTTCATTGATTTTCCTCTCGATTCTCCGGGTCTTCAATGGCAATCTAGCGAGTGTCTCGATCGAAGAGCTTAGAGAGAGCGGTGAGGATTATTTGCTTGAATTCAACCATTGGCGAGATGGGAAGATATAAGATGCCGAAGATCTAGATGTGAGTAGTGATTGATTTGGGGATTTTGTGGGTTTCGATGATTTGGATACTTGGGAGCTCATTTTGAACTGCAATAATGGTGGAAACTCGATTCAACGCTTCAACGGAAGTTGAGAAACAAGAATGCAGTTGAATAAGAGGAAGATTAGTATGGATACAAAGAGGGTATGAAATCTCTCTACTGGTTTATTTTTCTTCTTTCTTTCTTCTTCCAAGTGCGTTCATATTCAATTCAATTCAAGATGATTTAATTTTGTGTACAATTATAGTTGATTTCTTCAATTTCTTAAATTAATTTCATAAGTTGAACAGATGGACTTCAATCATTCAACCGATAGACTTCAATCACTTGTTTGATAAACTTCAATTAATTCTCTGACCGACTTCAATTACTTATCTAATACACTTCAATCAATAGTACACTTCAATAGTACACTACTAGACTTCAATCAATTTCACTGCTATACCAGTTCTCTAATCGACTTCAATCAGTTGACTGGTAAACTTCATACGTGTTTTCTTCAAGTTATATTAGTTTATATACAATGATCACTAGAACAAAATCAATGTTATCAATTTACAAAGTAATATCGAAGACAATCATGAATAGAATCACTAAAGCAGTTTCATACACTCTTGATGGAATGATATAAAATAGGGATTTGAAATGATCTAAAATAGAGAATCGACACTATATTGTTCACTAAATCATTAAACAAAATCATTTCATACAATCAATGGAGTAACCGATAGAAATGAGAGTGATAAACTATCAACGCACTGATGGACATCAGAGTGATGGTTTGATAGAATGACATTGATAAACTATCAATATACTAATAGACATAAGATTCATGGACTGATAAAATACTATGCCCGTCTCTAAACCCGACACTAGAATACATAAAAAAAGTAGAGACTACATGATAGAATGTGTTGTTTTTTATTAATAAAACATTAAAGCTTTGCTTCAATGTCTCTCACTCATATTCATATATATATATAAAAGTTTTCAATTTTTTCTAATAATACTTGGAACTCTAAAAAATATATAATAGATTATAACCTTTTAATTTTACTCTTTTTCTTAATAATGAATCAATCAATTTCCAACTTCATGCTTAATAAATATCGAAAATTTCATAAGCGCTGAAATATATATTAAAAAAATGATATTCGAAAATTGTGTTTTTTCTTTTCTTAAAGAAAATTCAATTTGTACAAAAAAAAAAAAAATAAAAAATAAAAAATAAAAAAAAATTGAACTCTCACACACATAAAAAGTTCGAGACCTATTTGTGACATTAATTTGTAGCATTTAATGTCTCTATATAGTTGGCTTAGGGACAAATATGATCAGTTTGTATAATGGGACGATAGAAAAAAAAAAAAAAAAAAAAAAAAAAAAAAAATATATATATATATATATATATATATATATATATATTAGAAATTTTTATGTATAGCAAAAAGTACACCAAAATCTTAAAAATAATTAGGAAAAAATAAGATATATTAATGTAAAATGATTAAAATGTACTCATAAATATTTTCTCTATAGAAAAGAGTATAACAAATATGACAAATCGGAAGAAAATTAGATCAATTAATGTAGAAAATTAGATCAATTAATATAAAATGAGTCGTTTCAAATAATTCAACCCATAATAAGCTTCAATGACTAGTTTAATCATTAGATTTCAACTTAACCGTTAGCTGATAACCTTGAACGAGAGGGTAGATTAGACATTTAAAAAAAAATGAAAATCTACTATAAACTAATTATTTTTGAAAAAAAGAACTATGATTAAAATAGATGGCAAAATGTATGTGGGTGCGGGTAGAAAATTCAATATGAATAACCTGAAATTTTATGATCTATTTGAATAGATTTCTGAAGTGAGTCTAAAATTTATAGTGATACATGAAATGTTTTGATAGGATTAGAAATCAAAATAAAAATAAAAATCATCTCATAATGGAATTGCGAAGCTGGAGAAAGGAAATATTAGGAGATTCAGAAAACAAAGCCCACAGAGCAAAGAGACATCGAGATAGAAGCAGAAACAAAAACAAAGTCTCATGGCTCACGAGAGTAAACATTTGTAAGAATAATCTATGAATTATATAGAGTTCAAATCTACTTCATCTTTCAGTAAACAAACAATGGTTCCAAAGATCTGCAGCACTCGCAAGATCAAAGAAAATAAAGGAACAGAGATACATAGCAATTCAACAAGCCACCGAATCTCAGACTCGTTGCTTCAATTCAATAGACTTCCAACGAAATGGATCGACCTAATTTTTGTAAGAGAAGCATAATTCGAAATTCTAGGGTTTCAGGAAATGAAATAGAAAACCGGATGAAGCATGAAATGGAGAAGCATGATGCAAGTGAAGGAGAAGGAGAGGAAGAGTAATCCGTACACAATTTTCGAAGCCATAGAGTTGCAGATCGGACCCTCCTCTGTTTTGACGATCGCTGAGACCTCCGATTTCAGAGAAAATGGATGAACCAAATTTCGCCACAAGGTTTTGGGGATTTTTATTTTTTTCAGTTTGTTTATTATTATAGCAATTGCAATAGCCAACGTGGCAGAGCTATAGATGACTTGTTGCCACGTGGGTGCATAACGAAGTTCCATTATTATAATAGTTTCGGAATTTTTTGTTTGTATTTAATATGAACAACAATTATGAGTGAAAAAATAAAAATAAAAATTCTGCCTTTATTATTGATTTTAAATTTTACAATAATGAGATAAGAGGTTTGAATTAGTAACTTGATTTAAGGTGGACTATTGTTTTACAAAATTTGTTAAATGTGATGACATACTAAGAATTAGCGATTTGACTTAAGCTGGACTATTGCTCTTCTAAAATTAGTTAAATGTGATGACATGGTAAACTCAAAAAATTATAATTATTTATATCGGATCTTTTAATTGTATACTACTTTTTTTAAGGAAAATTATTTGGCATAAGTTATTTTAATTATATATATATATATATATTTTTTAATAATTCTTACCTATGAGATTTTCATTTGTTTTTTAAAAATTTCAATTTTACACTTTTTTTTTACCATAAGTGATTGAAAAGTGTTAGTGAACCGATTGAATCTTTGAGCGAAATGACGGATTGAATCTATCAGCGAACGGTTGAATCTATGAATTGAACTATTGATTGAAGACTATCAGCAGCTGAATTACTAATTAAAGGCTATTAGTTGAACTGATTCTGACAATAATATTTTGGTTTTTACAAAAATGTTCCATTTTTCTATTAGGTAAAAAATATTTTGAGAATTTTACTATACATAAAATTGGTTTTTTTTTTGTTATACACCAAAAATTCCCTATTTCAAATATAATAAATAATTGATCATTCGAATTACATGTTTTATAGTTAGTAGTATGTTAGTCGAACAAGGTTTATTTTGATCATTTGGAACTCTACTCCAAAAACGCTTTAAAATTACAACAAAATAATCTTTTATAAATAGTAAAATGATATGGATCATTTTTATATTTAAAGTTTTATTTTATTAAAATAAATTCCAAGCCAAAACCAGTTTTAAGTTTAATTGAAATCACAACAATTAAATTTGTAGAGTTTTTTTTCTCTCATCATTTACCAAGGTTCATTGTTTTAAGAAAACGATAGAGATGCAATCCTAATTAATAAGAACACCACTTTGATCTTAGACCCCAAGTCGAATCGAGCGGGACTTGCAACAAATTCTAGTTTGTGGTATGTATAGAGCGAGACCTTAATCATAGTGTAAGCTTGCTCTAGGTGATGGATGTGATTTAAGCTGACAAAGTTTTTGACCAGGGCCTCTACTATTTGTGATTCAGTGAATATCATTTTTCTTAGACATACGTACTAGAACCAGGAAAATTTGTGTAGGCCTACACCAGTTGGATTTGCATTAGCATGAAGTGTATGCGTACACGCACTAATAATTATTGTTGATAAGAGCATGCAATTAACATAGCTGAAGCACGAGTGTAATCACAAAATTTTTAACAATAATTAATCTAGTTAATTATTATTTAATTAATCTACAAGAAACCCCTAGGTGATTAATTATTGTTGATAAAACATAAAGACTTACATTGCTTGATGCCTCTACGTCTAGTGGGTATTTATGTTGAGAAGGTCACGAACAAATCCTCTACATTCTTTCTTGATTGAATCTTCCAATCTTCCAAGCTACAACTCACTCAAGATTTAGATCACATGGACATATGATCATCCTTAGCGAAGTAGTTGATGTGAGTCTATAACGAAATTACTAGCTCGATCTTAAAACTTCTTGTCCCATCTTATGCAAAAACTTCTTTTTACATAGGCGTCTTCACTCACATGTCTTCACATGAACAACCAGGATCGAGTCTTTTACCACTCTTGTAAAGTGGGTTGAACCAACAGTATTACCAGGACTTAAGTGTCTAAGTCTTAGTCCATATACTATAGACGTTTTAGGTCATTAACTTGGAACTAGATTCACTTGTTTTTCCCACATACTTGTCAATGCGTACATTCAAATAATCATTGACATATCGATATTAATCCAATTAATGTGATAAGGCTAAATGACGTTTGAATGTTAAATACACATTTATCAAAAATTATAACTATTATTAATAGCAAAAAATTAACATTACAGGCTAACATTAAATGCTCGTTCTTTAAATAAAAACTACTAGGCCTTTCAGGCTTACACCTAACAGAATCCTTGCAGACTTTGATTCCCAAAGTCTGGCAGTAGTTGTTCTCTTTGTTGTCTTTGAGAGTTATTAGACGCTACCGCGAGCCTTGGTTATACGAGTTGGTATAAGAATTGTTAACAGATGGTTGGTTATTGATGTTTCCTATGTACTTATAGATGCTGGATTTTCATAACAATAGTCATATGTGTGGGGGTGCTCCACAAGAGATGCATCCCTCAATTTTCCCTTGATCAATGGATGAGTTTTGGATTGCATGTGTCTTTGGAATTTTTATATCTTTCAGTGTTTTAGCCAAAGTGACTATTTTCACCTGATATTACCACATCTGTCTCATACATTCCTTCTTTCTTTACAAAGCTACCCAGAGGGTTGGACCATTGTCAATTGTTTACTGCAATCGTCCCTAAGATTTCATAAGCTTCGTTGTATTTTTTTTCCTAAAAGCAAGCAACCAGCTGAAGCATCGAGCATCAGCTTGATTGCATGCTCTTACTCATTATAGATCTTTTTCTTTTGGATGGAATTGGACAGATCCTAGTGGGGGCATTTTCTCAATAAGTCTTCAAAGTGCTCCCACGCCTCACATACAACTTCATCCTTATACTGCCTAAATATGACTATTTCATTTTTACCTCGAGATTTCTAAGTGGTGAAAAATATTTATTTAGGAATTTGTTGTAAAAGCAGCTCGAGCCTGAGGAGGTTTCTCTTTAGGCCTTTACCCTAGACGGATGAGTAAAATGACCTTTAAAAACTAGGACATCTTGAATAAATTCTTCATTAAATAAATCGACTAATAATTCATAAAACCAACCAGAACTTGGTACTTTGTAAAACAATTCAGTAAAGGAAAAATAACAGTAAAGCGTATGTCTCTAGTAAAATCTAAAACAATGTGAAAAGTCAACCGACGCATGTAAATAGTAATTGAGACAAGCCCATGATCTTTGCAGCTCCAAATTAGTCATCATGATAAAGTCTGTGCGTACCTGTGGATGCCCACAGAGAATAAGAGTGAGTAATTAAACCCAGTAAGAATCCTTAAGCATGAGCTTAAGCATGATAACAATGATGCATGAATGAGTGGATACACCGGGGTAACCCAAATGGGATAGTGCCATCCCGAGTCTTCGATAGGTAATAGATGTAATGTTGGGGCAACCTTTTTTGGGATCTACCTTCTCGAGTCTTATAGTAATTATAGTGCTGGGGCAACTCTTTTTGGGCTCTGCCATCCCGGGTCTTCAGTGGATGCATGCGTGAGAGATTCATAATTGTATGTAATAACAATGATGATAAATGCAATGATAAATGCAATCTTAGGGTCTTCAGTGTGCTTTCAAATATATCTATATATGCAACATATGTAACATGGTAGCCTAATATGAATCTCTACTACGGTTCATATCATGTAACATTCAAGACAGGGCACATCTTATCAGTAGCCAAAACATTCATCACACAGAGTAAACGATTATATTCATCAAGCAATGTCACCCCTTTACCTTATACATGATCATTATTACCCACATGAATCCCCAGATTAAGAACATGATTTCCTTACCATAATTAGCTGAATTCTGCTAATAATTCACTAATGTGCTCGTACGGTGAGTCCTAGAAGCTTCTTCAAATTTTGAAGGCCAAAACAAGGCCAATGAGTC
Source organism: Cyclanthera cordifolia (assembly GCA_037832605.1). Classification (NCBI taxonomy): domain Eukaryota; kingdom Viridiplantae; phylum Streptophyta; class Magnoliopsida; order Cucurbitales; family Cucurbitaceae; genus Cyclanthera; species Cyclanthera cordifolia. Next base: position 7,822,820 of record JBBMEG010000024.1, read on the forward strand.
AAAAGTATCACTTAAGACCAACAAAAAAGACTAATAACATCGAATCACAACTAGGGTCCAAACCTTGAAAATTGGGTTTTCGGGACCCGAGACCCAGTCAACTAGTTTGACTGGTCAACGCTGGTCAATGCTCACTCAATTTATTTCAATTGAACTTAAGTGTTGAACCCAAGGTTAAACCCATGAATCCAAGTTTTGTTATAAACTAAGGCTTAGTTCTAATTTTCACAATATTTTTTTAGTCATGACAAAATACTATAAATGTGGGTTAAAGATCAACAAAGGGGTAGGTTTGACTTAGTCAACTCAGTCAACCTTCTAGTAACATAAAACATCGGTGGTTCTAACTTTCCCTTTGCTCATGGATTGAAAAAAACAACAATAAAAAACATGAGAAAATAAATCAAACAAAACAAACCCAAACTTTCACTATTGAAGTGCTTACAAGGGTGGGTTTCGGTGGTTTGACAGGAATACAACGGTGAAGCTCTTGTGGTGGCGACACCATAGATCTAGGCAACACGGTTCACTGCAGTGTGCGGCGTGCAGCAGGATGGACGCCGAAAGGCGCCGGCCGCTGCTTATTCATGCAGATCGCGGCTGTAGCATGTGCGAGGAGTTTTCACGTGCACGCGGTGTCTCGGACGGTGAGGCTGTTGTAGGATCGAAAGGCAACACTAGAGGTGGGTCAATAGGGTTTGCTAACTTTTTAGTTCTTTAAAAATAATTTTGTAATCTAATTTTTGTTAACTAAAAACACTCAATAAAGTAAATGTGAGATGTAATAATGAAGTAGCGGAATATAAAAGTTAAGAGAAAGAGAGACACCAAAGTTTTTAAAGTGGTTCGAAAAATCCCTACTCCACCCCTAGGACTCCTTCTTGGGGATTCTATTAGTGATTTCCTTACGGGTGAGAACCAAACCTCCACGACTCTTTTTCTAGGCTAAAGAGAAACATAATTCCTTTTCACGTGTTCATGATTAAACCACTACTACTCTCTTTTTCTTAGGAGAAAGAGAAACTCAAATCGTTTTACTGGTTCAAGATTAACCAATTTAGTTTTCTCACAACCAATGTGTGCCCACACACCTTAATACAAATCGCAAAATAAATATTGAAAACAAACTTTACAAAATACCTCTTGAAGGCAAGATACACAAGTTTAGCGTTGACAGCTTCAACACAAATTTGTAATATGTCGATTCAAGAATATGTGAAGTAATGAAACTTTTTAGGGGCTGTATTGAATGGATATGTTACTGTGTTTTATTCACAATTTTGAGAGAAGAGATTAATGGAAGAAAAGAGAAAAGGCGACCGTTGGATTTATGGCAGAATGATCAACGGGTGAGATTTGATGAAATTGTGATAAATTGTGGTCTTTAGATTTAGGATAAATGTAATGGATGGATGAGATTGAGTAGAGATGGGATGGAAAGAGATTTGGTGCAAAAGGAAACAATAAGAGAAGGAAAATCTCGTTTTTTCCATTGGGCGAATTTTCCTTCCAAACTTCAAATGTCCATATCTTCCTCATTTTAGCTTCGATTTGAACGATTCAAAATGCGTTGGAATCGTCTACACATTAAACCCTTCAAAACTCCAAAAATATCAGTAAACAAAATTCGAGTTTGTTATCATCATTAAAATATTAATTAATTAATTAATTAAAATTAATTAATTTGAGATAATAACCAAAAAGTCAACAATCTCCCTTTTTGATGATGACAAACAATACAAGAAAAATGAATTTTAAAGTGATGTGTGATATGTGATATGAGTCAACAAGTACAATCAACACACATGCATAATAATAATATACTTTCATTTTTCTTATTATTTCTCCCCTTTTGGAATGAATCAAAAAGAAAGAATAAGAAAACTAATATAAAATAACTCTTCATGAACTCCTAACAAATTTCTCCCCTTTTGAAATCAATTTAACACTTCCCTTAATAAAGTCTTAAAAAATATTTAGCCCATAAGTTAAGTATACATGATCAAAAAATTGATAAATCAATTAAAATAAACTAATTTTAGAATTTTCATAAAAATCGCATTCAAATGAAGATGTCATAAGATATAAGGATATCAATGTAATAACTAGAGATTTTTAATAACAATTATTCTTATTTGTTAAAGATACATCAAGCAAATTAATTTCAAAACAATTTATCAAATATGAGTAATAAAGAATAAATCATTCTTTCAAACAATAACATTACTTAAGAAAGTTATTATTTCTCCATGGCAATTTTGGTAACATTAAAATGATATAAACACCAATTTTATTCAAAATACTTACAAAATTTAAGAATATAAATCAATTTCATTAACTACTCCCCCGTAAAAAATAATTCGACAATTCTTCTGTTTAAAAAAAGTTTAATCACAGAACAATTCAACATATAGAACAAACAATATAATTAATTAAATTTCAATGAACATTAAACTTCATATAGTTTAAAATATTTGAAAATAATCATTAAAATATAATTTATGACAAAAAACCATACAATTTCAACCAACCAAAATTCAAGAAATTATAGCTAAATAGCTTCCAAGAATACTAGTTACCAAGAATAGATTCAAATCTCTTCTCATGGTATCAATTATTTTATTAAGGTAATAGAATTATGGATAAATTTGAAAATAATTGATCATAAGACGAGCAAATAATTGATAATCATACAATTATGTTATCATGTAATATAGATACCAAAAAATGTTCATAAATTTCTCAAGATATTTAATCAAATAATTAATCAAATTTAAGAAGTCAAATTCAAATATTTTAGATATATAATTTACATATAAAAGATATTATAGAATAATTATCTCAATAAGTAAAAAAAAAATATTGAGGTTACCAAACATGCAAATTTTCCTTTGTTGGATTCAAGAAAGTCATAATTGTTACTCCCTTTAAATAATTCAAATTTGAACTCCAAGCAACCTATTTGACTTTTGAAATCGCACTTACAAGGAAAGCTCAATCAAGGATTTTAATACCCACTTCTTGGGTCCTTCATTGTTAGTCAATATGGATTTTGGAATCCATTTTAATTTACTTCCAATATTTCTTACCTTCATTTTTGGCAAATTACAATTATTAAATTTATGACCAATTTTGCCACATGAATAACAAATAATATCATGCAAATATTTATTTTTAACTTTATGATTATGCACATTATTCTTCTCCAAAAACTTATTTCTTTGACCATTTTTCAATTTGAAGCAATTTGGTCTAATATGACCTTTTAATTCCACAATAATGACATGTAGGAATAAATAAAGATTTTATATGCATATTTGTAGCATTTTTATGATTATACACAAATTTAGCACTATGCATACTTTTAGAATTTCCAAGATTAGGCACACATTTTGAATTTTCATGTAAATTTCTATGTTTTTCATGCTTATGATTAAAATTTTCATTATGAGCACAATTTGACTTAGCATGAACTTGTCTATGCATAAATGTTGAATTTCCATAGATGTTTTTCACATTTTTATTCTTTGGCACGTTTAGAATTAACAAGATTATGAACATTCGGTAAAATATATCCTTACACCAACTAGAAGAAACTTTAATCATACTAATATTAGAACTAGATGAACAATTTTCATTCTCATAGCTTAATCCACTTTTATCAAGAGAGTGTTTACTGATATCAAAAGGTTTATCAAATATTTGAGAATTAATAGTCATTTTCTTAATAGATGATTTTGCAATTTCAAGCTCTTCAGTAGCAAGTATTTCCTTTTCTTTAAAAATATTCAAAATATTATTTTTCTCATGACTATCACATTCAAGAAGTTTAATTTTGTCAATATAGGAAAATATATCATTCCTTATAGATGTATTTCTAGTTTCTAAATCAATAATTTTATGATTTAAGCTAGCAATTTCAACTTTTAATTTTATTGAACAAGAATCAATTTCTCTTTTTCTTTTCTCAAATTATCAAATTCAATTTTTAATTCACATAATAAAGATTTGAAATTTTCGTTCTCTTTTTCAAGAAAATTTATTTTATCATTTATTGCATTTTTCTCATCATTACAAGCATCAATTTCATTATGCAATAATTCATTATTTGATCTATTTTTCAAATATGCATTTTCATTTATCAAAGATTTATTTTCACTTGACAATGCTTTATACTTCTTTGATAGTTTGACATAGTTGGCTGCAAGTTTTTCTAAATCTTGTTGCATACTTTCAAATGTCTCAAATAATTTATCATAAGAAAGAAATTCTCCAATTACCTCATTATCATCGCTTTCATCGTCGGAATTGTTACTTGAATTAGCCATCAAGCATATGGAAGATTTAGCGCACTTCTCCTTTCCACTTCCTGAACATTTTCTTGATTTCGAGAATTATAATTCTTCTTCACATCAAAGAAATCATTAGTAGCACAAGATGATTTTTCAACACTATACACACTATCAAAAAAATTCCAAATATTATATGCAAAATCAAAATATAAAATTCTATCACATATATTTTTATCTAAACCACAACAAATAATATTTATAGCTTTGGCATTAAAAGTAAGCAACTCATTGTTCAATTGTAATTTAGACAAATCATGCTCACAAACATATAAAATAATAAAATCAATAGCAAGCATAAAAGTTTTCATTCTATTTTTCCAAAGCGTAAAATTTCTACCATCAAAGAAAGTAGGCTTATCAATGCACCGATATTCAATAATATTTAAAGTTGCCATAGCTCTAGCAATTAAGCTTTTCAAATATTTTTTTTTTTAAAAATACTAACACTAATTGAATGATTGAAACTAAAACACTTTTTGAAAAATATTTTGACTACAAAAAAAGCGACCGATTTGATTCCAACTGTAGAAATTGGATATATATTGAAATACTTTTAAAAAAAATATTTTTTTAAGTAGAAATTAGAGCGCTCAAATACCAATGGTAGGAGTAAAACTCAAACAATTGGATTACAAATAAAATACTTTTCAAAAAATATTTTTGAGTAAAAACAAGAGCTACCCGCTCTATACCAATTGTAGGAGTAAAACTTAAACAAGTGAATATCAAAATGAAACACTTTAAAAAAAAAAAGAATTAATAAAAACAAGAGCAACCGGCTATGATACCAATTGTAGGGTCAAAAGGCAACACTAGAGGGGTGAATAGGGTTTGCTAACTTTTTAGTTCTTTAAAAATAATTGTATGATCTAACATTTGTTAACTAAAAACACTCAATAAAGTAAATATGAGATACAATAATGAAGTAGCGGAATATAAAAGTTAAGAAAAAGAGAGACACCAAAGTTTTTAAAGTGGTTCGGAAAATCCCTACTCCACCCCAAGACTCCTTCTTGGGGATTCGATTAGTGATCCCCTTACGGGTGAGAACAAAACATCCATGACCCTCGTTTTATAAAAATCATTGTAAACAAATAATACTCACTTTAATAATACTCACTTTTGGACTCTAGGTTTGGAGTACACAGTTTTAAAAAAATCATTGTAAACAAATATATTTTTAGTCTTTAAATTTGAAGTCCAATTTTTATTTAGTTTCTATGTTTTAAAATTGAAAATTTTACCCTTAAATTTCAATAATTAATTTTAGTCATTAGTTAACAAAATCGTTGGTTATATAATGTAATGTTGATAAAAAATGATAACTAAACTCATTTTGATTTTTTTTTTTTTTTTGAGATTACAACATTGGGGTGGGCATTGAAACCACAGATCGCAGATGTAATGCATATCTAATACTAGCTGAGCCGATGAAAATTTTGAATACTAATATATTGATAAAATGATTATTTTTATTTCAATGTGACTTTAATTGTTAAAAGAAAATAGGTATAAAAATAAATTGAAAAACAAAAAGAGTAAAAAGTGAGCATTATCAAAATCTCAACGGTAAAAGCGTTCATTTTGAAAGGACCAAATAGAAACTAAACTCCAAACCTAGAGTCCAAAAGTGAGTATTATTAAAATGTCAGGGGTTCAATTTTAAAACATATGACTAAACATAAACTATACTCCAAATCTAGAGACAAAAAATGAGCATTATATTATTGAAAAGTTAGGGGTAAAAGTGTTGAATTTTGAAATTTATAAACCAAAAGTGAGCATTATTAAAATATCAGGAATAGAAAAAGATCATTTTTTAAACACATGAACTAAACTGAAATTATATTCAAAATCTAGGGACCAAAAACATAATTTTAAAGGAATTTTTCCTTTATTGTATATTTTTATCATAGAAGTCATACAATGCTGGCTCAAACTAGCTCATAATTTTTGGCCGACTACAGGTGATGTCCTTTAATTTTTCAAGTTTAATTGAATATTAAAAATTGATTACAAGAATTTGGCCATGGTTAAAATTATCACAGAACCATAAAATAATAAACAACAAATTTGATTTAAAAATAGATATGTTCTATGAGAGTGTAAGTTTCAACCATCCATATTGATATTAAATTCAAACATTTTAAAAGTTAAATTATTTAAATAATCTGTGGAAAAAATTGATCAACGCCTAGCTGTTTTAGGGTTTAGGGTTTCGAACAAGTTAATAAATAAATATATATATATATATATATCTTGGAAGAGTCACAAAAAATGGTTAAGGTTATTTGTTTCAATTTTTAGAACTAATTTGATCAAATTGTTATGAGATATCAATTGTTAGTAATATGTTAAGTCTTATTAACTTTTTTATAATATATATAATTTTAGGGAATTCACTCTAAGTAGCTGACATATCAAATTAATGTGGGCTTATTTTTCATTTCATCTTCATCGGTGCCAAACCCACGACCAATCTCACTCTAAGTAGCTGACTTCGAGCTTTGTCTTGTTCTGATGACTTTGTCAGAGCTTCACAAATTGGCTTCATCAGAGATGCCGCCATAGTCGATGGCGATACTCACCCTCACGACAGTGCTTCTTTCGTCACATTAGCCCGACTTGTCGCCTCTACTTTAGCCCTCTCTTACACAACCAACTCGTAAACCTTTCCGGGCACTCCTCGTTCTACACCAAACTAACCTTCTCTGCCCTGCCATATAATGCCGACCACCTCGCTATTCCACTTTTCCTCACCAGCAAAGTCTTCCATGAGAAATGGCTTTATTATGTCAAGTTTGTTTCTAAGATTTTGAGTAGTGTGGTGGAGAAAAACAAAGAAGGGGATTCACATTGTTCTAAAAAATTGGGGGAAATTTACAGTTTTGTGGGATTAACCTTGTGAAATAGTAAATCATGGGAATGAAGTAGAGTATTTCATGGTGATGATGAGTAGAGGTAAGAGAAAATTAGAACATAGGTTCCTTAGTTTATCTTCAATCATTTAATGGATTGGCGTTAATCAATTGCCTTTTTTTTTTTTCAATCAATTTAATTGGTTTACTTATATCTTATCATCGATTGCCTTCAATCAGGGTAAATGATTGTCTTCTAATATAAGTTAAAATATTCCAGAATATAGGCTAAAGGATGTCGGGAGTCCCCAAGGGTCAGCCGAAGGGTGCCGGAAGACCCCGAGGTTAGCCAAAGAATGTCGAAAGGCCACAAAGGTCAGCCAAAGGATGTCGAGAGTCTCCAAGGGTCGGCCAAATGGTGCAAATGACCCTAAGGGTCGGCAAAAAGATGTTGGAAGTCCCCAGGGATCAGACATAGGCTCCCGGAAGACCCAGGGGGTCAGCAAAAGGATGCGAGAGTCCTCGGGGGTCGGCCAAAGGGTGCCGAAATACCCTAGGGTCGGTCAAAGGGTGGCCACAACCCCTAGAAGATCGGCCAAGCCAATAGCGACCCCCCTAGGGTTGGCCAATTCCATCCCGACCCCTCATGGGTCATCCAAGGGAGGCCACAACCCATAGGGGGTCTACCAAACTACCCCGACCCCTCCCAGGGTCGGCCCTTGTGGTCTTGACCCCCTAGAGGTCGGCCAAACTACCCCGACCCTTCCCAAATGTCGGCTAAAATACGTTAAGACCCCTCGGGGGTTGGTCAAAGTCGGCCCACACCACCCCGAGAGTCGCCCAAGTAAGTGTGGCCCCTCTGGGGGCGGCCAAGGAAGGCTTTAACCCTGTAGAGGTCGGCCCTTGCAGCCTCGACCCTTTTAGGGTCGGCCAAAGAAGGCAAACGCCCCCTAGGGGGAAAGTCATGGAGGTTAGCACTCCCTTAAGAGCCGACAGAGTCCAAGTGACAACTGGATCCGCTGATAAAGGCCAGGAGTTACGTCGAAAGTGAATACCCTTTTGAGGGTGGCAAGCCATGGAAGTCATTATTAATCGAGTCCAAAACCGATCTCTGAGGGGAAGACTGAAGCACCCCTTAAAGGGGAAAGTTGTGGAGGTTAGGACTATCCTAAAAGCTGAACCTGTCTAAGTGACAACTGGATTCACTAATAACGGCCAAGAGTTACATTGAAGGTGAACACCCCTTAAGGTCGACAAGCCATGGAAGTCATTATTAACCGAGTCTAAAGACAGTCCCTCAGATGACGGTCGAAGGCAAACATCCCCCTAAAAAGAGGAAAGCAGTGGAGGTGAGGACTCCCCTAAGAGCCAATCGAGTCCAAGTAACATCCTAGGTCATTGCACCTATAAGTGGTAATGTCTTAGAGTTACACCGAGAAGGCCCACACCCTTAAGGGGTCGACCGTGGAGGTGAGGACCTGCAAGGTTGGCCAAGTCCAAGTAACCCCTGAGACAAGACCGTTACACCTCTCAAGTGTAATGGTCAGTGGTTACTTCGGTATTCATTCCTAGCTTAATGGCTAACGTTACGAACGACTGAGCATTAAGCCATCATTAAGTGAGCTACAACAGTTACGAGTCCGACGGTTATAAAATGTCATGTCATCCTCCATTTGAATCCAAGCCGGGCTAAGCTGAAATATGCTCATAATCCTTGTAATCTAATCCTAAGCTCTCGAGCTATCTCTAAAATCTCTTAAAATATATTTACTGACTTAAGCATCAGAGGCCCTATGGCTCACACCACACCGTGTGCCTAATTTTTGTTATTTTGCAAGAAAATTCGTCCTCGGTAAACAAATTGTACCATTGATCCTAGTTCACCATTTTTTGGCATCTATAGTTGGCATCGTCTGTGTGGATGAAAGAGTGTTCTACCCAATAAGCTTATTCTTACACTTTTTCTACAAAAATGTTGAACATTAAGAACAACCACCACCATGGTGTAGATGGAGAGTCGGACGTCGAGCATGCTCCAAGAAGAGTTTTCACCGAAGGACATGATACTGTTCATGTTGAGAACCACCCGGATCCTGAGGGTGAAGTGTCCAGGCAAAAACTAGAGCAAGCTCATTCGAGGTTCACAGCCTCGGATGAACAAGTGCAAGAAATGGTCGAGAACCTAGGTTGGTTCATGGACTTAAAAGTCAGCAATAAAAGTTACTTTCTCATTATATCAGAGGTTATCTTAATTTAAGCTCAAGTATATTGATGTTATCATAATTCAATAAGCTTAAATCCGGGGTAACCAAGAGGAGAAATGAGCAATAGTAAAAGCTAGCTGGACGAGCTTAGACAAATGTTCTACTTCAAAAAATAAGTACTCAACAAAAAGCAAGGGTAAAGTACTTAGACAAATGTTCTACTTCAAAAAATAAAAGGATTGCACGAAAAAACAACAAAGTCATAAAGTGTCGCGCCTGTGGGAACTCGACCTACTGAGTCCGGCTTAGAGAGAATCAGTCTTAGCTGGAGGAGCCCGACCGATAGTACTCGTGCTAGAGTTGTTCTCCAATGTTACAAAGAAAACAGAGTCTTTCACCAAATGGACGAAGTATGAGGAATTATATAGCTTCACTTTAGCAGAAGTTAAACTCCCGACAAAGCCCAGCACGGTGGTTGATGAGTCTTCCCTGTGAGTACAAGCAAAAGACTTTGGGTCATCTTAGTCTTAATATAGGTCTGAAAGTCAGCCAAGGCGACCTCAGCAACACACTAAGCCTCACGAGCTTTGGCCAAGTCCCACTTGAGTTGATCGATGCTGGAAGACCAAGAGGAACTCGTATGGCGCAAGTTCTCTAAAAGGTGCCGAGAAGCCAAAGCAAAGTGCATAAAGGTCTGCCATCCAAAAACTACAAGGAATCAGACAGTCCTCCGAAGTAAGGTCCTCCATACCATTAGCGGGAGTTCTAAAAATAAGAAAAGGAGATCCTGACCACTAAAAGAGCATTCAAAACCAGTGTACCCCGCAGGCTGTAGACTCTAAAGAACACGGTTCAAGTGTTGGGAGCCAGCTACATCGGAGCCAACCCGGCTATATACAAGAATTCCTGAAGAGAAAAATTCGGAGGCAACCAAACCCATTTCTCAAACATGGTGACATAAAGTGTCAGCGCAATTGAAGGAGGCTGGCTATACACTTCTTTATCGGCAGAAACTCTAAGGGTCACATTCTACGAAACAAGGTACTCCGCCCTAAGCTTATCTAAGTCATGGTAGGTCACTGTTGAGGCAACCGATTCAGACCCAGACCCCACTACCAAGGCCTTACTTTCAGTCATTTCTTGAGAAGATGAGGCTAAGGTGGGGGGTACTTCATCCTCATAATTAGACAAGGGATCCATGAGCAAATTTCAAGAATGTACCAGCGAAGAAGCAAAAGTTCGAAAAAGTACTTAAAAATGGGCAACTTCTTGCAAAGGGAGCCTAAGTAGCTCAAAAATTCGAAAAAATGGTTAAAAGGGCGAGTCTCTGCACGGAGGCCTAAGGAATCTTTAAGTCAAAAGAGCGCTAAAAAGGGCAAGTGTCTACGAAGAGAGCCTATTTAGCCCAGAAGTTTGAAGAAAGAACCAAAAGGTAATGAGTCTCTGAAAAAATAGCCTACTTGGCCGAAAAGAGTCAAAGGTTAGTGAGTCTCTGAAAAGGAAGCCTACTTGGTCCAAAAGAGCCAAAAGGTGGTGAGTCACTACAAGGGAGCCTACTCGGCCAAAATTTCAAAAAAAAAAGCCCAAAAGAGGTGAAACTATTAAATGAGAACCTACTTAGCCAAAATTTTGAACATTTGCTACAAAATGGCAAGTCTCTAAAAAAGAGAACCTTCTTAACAAACAAACCACTCTTTAAATTCCAGCAACAAAGTAAATTTGAAAATGAAGAGTGAGGGTAATATTATAGGATAACATATCTCAGAATACCGAACAAGGCCAGAACCCCCGATGATCTGCCAAAGGATGCTAGGAGTCCCCGAAGGTCGACTAAAGGGTGTCGGAAGTCCCCAGATGTCGGCTAAAGGGTGCATGGAGACCCAGAAGTCGACCAAACGATGTCGGAAGTCTCCAGGGTCAGATAAAAGGTGCTAGAAGACCTAGGGGTCGAAAAAATGATGTCGAGAGTCCTCATGGGTTGGCCAAATTAGGTCAGGACCCCCTGAGGGTCGACCAAGAAACGCCTCAACCCTCTCGGGGTGGGCCAAAGAAGACAAACGCCCCCTAGGAAGAAAGCTGGGGAGGTTAGGACTCCGCTAAGAGCCAACTGAGTCGAAGTGACAACTGGATCCGCTGATAACGACCAGGAGTTACGTCGAAGGTGAACACCCCCTTCAATGGGCAAGCCAAGGAAGTCATTATTGACCAAGTCCAAAACTGATCCTTGAGAGGACGGTTGAAGGCGAACACCCCTTAAGGGGGAAAGTCGTGGAAGTCAGGGCTTCCCTAAGAGCCGACTGAGTCCAAGTGACAACTAGATCCACTGATAACGGCCAGAAGGTACACTTAATGTAAAGACCCGACCCAGACTAGGGTCACCCTAGGTTACTTAAACATGCATGATTTAAAATAATCCTTAAAGAAAAAAAATCAGAGTAATATATGCTTCATTTAATAATCCCTCAAGATCATTTAAAACATGTAAATCGGGTATCCGATTGTCAAACATTTTTAAACAAGGAAAACTAAAGAAAAACGTCTCACAAGCAATCCAGTTCGCAATAAGTTTAATCAGATAAACATGCAACAAAAATAAATGCCCTAACTTGACACCACACGACCCGAGTCCATGTTTCTAGCAATCCCGATCAGCCATCCTAGTAGAGCCCGTGCGTAACTGTGGAATCCAAAGAAAATAAACGAGGTGAGTTATGAAACTCAGTAAGGATCCCCGATCAGGATAAACACAATAAAACAGTTAACACATGTATATATGGATCTAGGGTAGATAAACAACAGAACATAGGAGTCTTGTAGAACTTGACGATGTCGGACGGTTACTGGGTAGTGAGGGAAACTCCAGGGCTACCCCGAAGGGACGTGCCACTCCCGTGTCCTACATAATCAATCGTACACATCCGGGGCTACCTTGATAGGGAATGCCACCCGAGCCTTCTTTTAGGTCACCTGCTCAAGATTCTATCAAACACATGCACAACTATCACGTAATATACTCAAAACGAGGTAAATAGTGAAAATTCACAATTACTTCAATAACCGGTAAGTAAGCACTCAACATATCTAAATTCATCTAATTTATAGAGTAATTCGTAGTAGGGCTTACATAAATTTCCCCTACCTGGCCGAAGATCTCTAATCCCTTAAATTGCTTAAATTACGTGTCCCGGCGTCGTTTTCCAAGCTTAACTGGGTCAAATTGGGTAAAACAGTAAGAACTTGGCCTTGAAACCATCAAAATCGGACTCAAAACGATGAAAATACCCAATAAATAGTACCCAAAAATTTTACGGCAAGGTGACAGCGGCACGTGGCCAGATGGCGGCGGCGGATTGGCGGGGCATGGAGAATTTCTCGTCAGCACATGAAGAAGACGTGCGTCTTGGCTCGCGGGCATGTTCGGACGTTGCTGGCAGGCTCGGAACGCGCACGCGGCTAGGCTTGGAGGCGGCAGTCTCTCACTGGACGACGCGTGTCCACGACTCAGAGGCTAGCTGGGTGGCGATGGGTGGCGATGGGTGGTTGGTCGTCTGGGCGGTGGCGGCGGCCACTCACTGGGTGACACCGTTGGCAACTCAAAGGCTGCCAGGGCGGCGACAGGTGTTGCGACGCGTGGCGAACAATGGACTGCTGGACGACGGCGGCACCCTCTCCCGTGGCGACACGCGGCGGAAGACAGTTGGTTCCTCGGATTCTGGTGGCGGAAATCAGTTTGAAATCATGACCTAAAAAGTTCTACTTTGGCTTTTTATAGCTGCTGGAAAAGAAGGGGAATTTACGAAAATTCCTCTAGGGCCAAAATTACCAAAATGCCCCTGAGGTCAAAAATGACCTTTTTACCCTCAATTTTCAAAATTCGACTTTGCACCTCTCGAAACGTACTTTTAATAATTATATTTTACCTAAAATAATAAAAATAAACATAATAAAAAAAATAAAAAGACCCTCGGGATTCCCGGGAGCCCAAAAAGATAAAAACTGACCTCGAAACAAAAGAGGCGGAAGACCGGGCTATTACAATATTCCCCCTTAGGAAACTTTCATCCACGAAAGTGAACTAAGGTAAGAATAGCTCGGGGTAGCGTGCACGCATGTCGTCTTCTCTCTCCCAGGTGGCCTCTTCCACTGCTTATCTCCTCTAGAGTACCTTGACCAACAAGATCTCCCGATTCGGCAAAACCTGTCTGTCCTTAGCCAGAATCTGAACGGCTTCTCTTTGAAACTCAAATCCTCATTCAACTATAACGGCTCGTGGTCAATAATGTGAGTAGGGTCGTGAACATATTGCCTAAGCATCGAAACATGGAAAATATCTTTGCATAGAGGACAAGAAGGGAGGCAAGGCTAACGATAAGCAATTGCTCCAATCCTCTCGAGGATCTCGAAAGGTCCGATAAACCTTGGGCCAAGCTTGCCCTTGGCCCCAAACCTCAGAATTCCTTTCATGGGAGAAACCTTGAGGAACACATGATTCTCCACTTCAAACTCCAGACTTCGGCGTCTGACGTCTGCATAGCTTTTCTATCGAATCTGTGCGGTAAGCATCCTTGCACGGATCTTCTGAATTGCGCCATTGGTCAACTGTAGTAACTCAGGGCCCAAAAGTTTCCTCTCTCCTACCTCCCCCCAAAACGCGGGTGATCTACAACGTTTGCCATACAATGCCTCGAATGAAGTCATTTCAATGGTGGACTGATATCTATTGTTATATGCAAACTCCATCAAGTACAACCACTGATCCCAACTGCCAGGAAAATCGAGCACGGAAGCCCTCAACATGTCCTCCAAGATCTGGTTGACTCTCTCGATCTGACCGTCCATCTGTGGATGAAAAGCGGTACTGAACTTACACAAGTTTCCAAAGCCTTCCTGCAACCCCTTCCAGAAGCGTGAAGTAAACTGTGCGTCTCTATCTGAAACAATGCTAGCTGGCACTCCGTGATAACGCATAATCTCCTCCAAATATAACAGGGTCCGCTTCTCAACTGAGTAGTTTAACGCCCCTGGTATAAAGTGGGCGTTCTTCGTAAGTCGATCCACGACCACCCATATCACGCTAAAACACTTCGGCGTCCTAGGAAGACCCGATATAAAGTCCATAGAAATATCCTTCCACTTTCACTCTGGGATACTCAAAGGTTGCAATAACCCTGCTGGTTTTTGCCTCGGCGCATTTACCTGCTGACATGTTAGACACTTACTAACGAACTTGGCTATATCTCTTTTCATATTGTTCCACCATAAGCTCAGCTTTAGATCTTGATACATCTTAGTACCCCCTGGGTGCCAAGCAAACGACGAACTGTGAGCATCTGATAACAACTCAGCCCTGATCTTGGCATCAGCAGGAACCACCCGTTTCTGTCTGAACTGCAACCCACCAATAGAGGCAACTGACCAATCACTACCCTCCTCGGCATGTACCCTGTCGAACAATACTGTCAGACCCTGATCTCTTTGTTATCCTTCCACAATCCTCTGTCTCAATGAAGACTGGATGGTCAGACGAGCCAACTGAGCGGTAGCCTCTTGAACTAACACAATCCCGGCTCTGTTCAACTCCCGCTGCAAAGGAGTCTGAGTTACAAGTAAGGTTGCTGAGTGTGAGGTCTTCCTACTTAAGGCATCAACAACCACATTTGCCTTCCTTGGATGATAGAGAATCTCGTAGTCGTAATCCTTTACTAGCTCCAACCAGCGTCTCTGTCTCATATTTAACTCTTTCTGGGTGAAGAAATACTTTAAGCTCTTATGGTCAGTGAAAATTTGGGTCATTTCCCCATACAGGTAATGTCTTCAAAGCTTAAGGGCAAAAACCACTGCTGCCAACTCCAGGCCATGAGTCGGGTAATTATGCTCATAGTCCTTAAGTTGTCTCGATGCGTAAGCTATCACTTTCTCTTTTTGCATAAGTACAGCACCCAAACCCCTTTTTGAAGCATCGCAATACACAACAAACCCCCTGAGCTTTCTGGAACGGCCAACACTGGGGCGGTCGTCAGACGTCTCTTTAACTCCTAAAAACAACCTTCGCACTCCTCTATCTAGGAAAACACTTGCCCCTTTCTGGTCAGCTGAGTCATCGGCCCTGCCAACTTCGGGAAATTTGCCACAAATCGTCGGTAGTAACCAGCTAATCTCAGAAAACTCCGCACTTCTGCAACTAAAGTAGGACTGCACCAATTACTCACTGCCTCTATCTTAGCTGGGTCTACCAAAATGCCCTTGCTCGAAACAACGTGCCCTAAGAAAGCAACCTCGCCTAGCTATAACTCACACTTAGAAAACTTTGCATACAACTGATTCTGTCGGACTTGGTCTTAGAGTAGATCAGTATATCGTCGATGAACACAATCAGAAACTTGTCCAAGAACTCTTTAACACCCTGTCCATCATGTCCATAAATGTCGCCAGTGCATTAATCAAGCCAAAAGACATCACCACGAATTAATAATGTCTATAACGAGATCTAAAAGTTGTCTTGGGAATGTCCTCCTCCATGATTGTCAAATGGTGGTAGCCAGAACGCAGATCAATCTTGGAGAACACTTAAGCTCTCTGAAGTTGATCAAATAAATTGTCGATCCAGGGCAACGGATACCTGTTCTTAAATGTCACATTGTTTAGCTCTCGGTAGTCAATACACAACCGCATCGAAACGTCTTTCTTTTTAACAAACAGAACTGGAGTACCCTAGGGAGACACGCTTGGCCTAATAAATCCATTGTCAATCAACTCCTACAACTGAACCTTCAATTCTTTGAGCTCTGCTGTAGCCATTCTATAAGGTGCCTTCGAAATAGGCACAGTACCGGGTTACAGCTCGATACAAAAGTCAACCTCCCGAGGTGGTGGTAATCCTTGCAGCTCGTCTGGAAACACGTCAGCAAACTCCTCAACCAAGGGCACTGCGTCGACTGAAGACTTGGCTTCCTTCCCCCTAGTGATTGATGCCAAGTAACCTCTCGCGCCCGAGGACAGCAACTTACTTGCCTTCAACGATGAAATTATCTTTACGCATTCCCAGACTTTTTCCCCTTAAACTTGAAGCTAGGTCTCGAGGGCGGGTTGAACACTACTTCGTTACGACGAAAATCGATCACGACGTGGTGCTTAGATAGCCAGTCCATACTAATAATCACATCAAACTCACTCATAGGTAGTACTATGAGTACAACATCCAGATCGTTACCATCTACAGTCAGCTTGCAGGCCTTGAACTTTTTGCAAGTTGTCATGCTCACTCCCACTGGAGTGGCTACTACTAACTCGAACCCCAAGGGTTCCAACTCAGCAGAGGAGACAAAATGAGCAGATATAAATGAATCGGAAGAGTCTGAATCAAACAATAAGCATGCAAAATGACCAAGTATGGGTAAAGTACCTGTGATTGCACTGCCACTAGCATCGGCCTCCTGCCTGGTGGTGGCAAAAACCCTGCCCTCCTACTGTGCCAACCTAGCTGTAGGCGTGTTGGCTGGCTGAGGCACTATCGCTGGTTGCTGACCGCATCTGTAGACACAACTGTTTGCAAAATGCCCCAGCTTCCCACACTTGAAACAGGCTCTAAAAGTTGTGTTACACTGCCCTCTGTGCCTTCTACCACACTGCCTGCACTCTTTCACTGCCTGGGATCCTGACCTCGGCTGGTGCTGAACAGGTCTGGGCGGTGGGTAGTCAGACCTTGTTTGTTGTGGCTCAGGTCGGCGATCGTGGTGACGCTCAGGAACGAAACTGCGCTGCTCGGGTCTATAGTTACCCTACTCTGATCTAGGTCTGCTTCACTGTGACCCTCTACTCCGACTCTATTCGTCTTGGCTGTAGTGTTTCTTTTCTTGATAGTTGTTATGCCCAGATGGCCTGTAAGACTCAAACTTCGTTTTAAAACCTTGGTGATGCTGGTCAGGGTGGTAACCTTGGCCTCTAACCTTTCTTTCCAAGGTCTTAGCTAGGTTCACACATTCTCTAAAGGTGACCGGCTTATGCGCCATAACATCTTCCTGCAGTCCCATGTGGAGCCCATTCACGAAATACGTGATCTTCTGCTTATAAGTAGGAATTAGCTCTTCAGCAAAGTTAGCCAACTTGTTGAACCTCATCTCATAAGTAGCTACAGAATCTCGGCCCTGCTGGATGCTAGTAAACTTGTTGATCTTGTCCTGTCTATCTGCCTCGGTAAAGTACTTGTCGTAGAAGGCGGTCTTGAACTGAGCCCAATCCATAGGTCTATCAGTAGGTGCCCTTCTCTTTTTCTCGGCCTTGTACCAGGTTTTCACTGCGTCATGCATGACAAAAGCAGCACACCTCACCATTTGGTCCTCGGGACACTCCATGTTATCAAACAGGTCCTCCATATCCTCAATCCATGTATCAGCCATCAACGGATCCATGAAAGAACCCTCGAACTCCTTAGGGTCAAACTTCTTAAAGTCCTTGATCATTTTCGTATTGTCAGAAATGCCCTGCAAAGTCCTATTTTTCTTCGGCTATACCGAGGTTGGCACATGTTGTACCTGCTATGCTGACACTACTACTTTGGCTGCAATCGTGTTCTCACTCTGCTCAACTTCGACATGTTCCTAT
The DNA here is from genome assembly GCA_037832605.1 of Cyclanthera cordifolia. Taxonomy (NCBI): domain Eukaryota; kingdom Viridiplantae; phylum Streptophyta; class Magnoliopsida; order Cucurbitales; family Cucurbitaceae; genus Cyclanthera; species Cyclanthera cordifolia. The sequence continues at coordinate 7,840,835 of JBBMEG010000024.1, forward strand.
AGCCGTGCGAGAGCCACTGAGGTAGCACTGACGTCTGGACCTCCCTCTGAGGGGCATCTACTCTAGGTGGGGCAACATCCTACTACGAAAGTGCTTGGATTGTTGGCAATAACTCCTGTATAGTGCCCCTGATCATTATCTGGATAGCGCCCATTGCCTCCACAGTCAACCCTGGCACAATCGTCGCTCCGGCTGGTGGGTCTAAGGGTCCGGCCGGCTGACTGGCCGCTCTGGTGTTCCTCCTAGGGACGGTTGGTACTCCAGCTTCCCTTCCCCTTCCTCTACCCTCACGGTTAATGCGACTGACACTACTTCGGGTGCTCCTTTTAGACATACTTTCGAGCAAGAAAGGAAAACATAGCCTCTCAGTCCTCTCTCGTTCAACAATTTCAAGGCTACTAAACAAGTAACATAGCATAACATAGTACTCGCAATCTACAACCAGAATGTAATTTTTTTTTTTTTTTATAACTACTCATGCTGGTAAACAGTACACATCGATTACCTGATGACGATCGGCAGCTGAAGACCATGGAACTCAACAACTTACAATGTAAGTCAATCTACATAGTCTATAACTCTAAGCTCTGATACCAACTGTAAAGACCCAACCCAGACTAGGGTCACCCTAGGTTACTTAAACATGCATGATTTAAAATAATCCTTAAAGAACAGAAATCAGAGTAATAAATGCTTCAGTTAATAATCCCTCAAGATCATTTAAAACATGTAAATTGGGTACCTGGTTGTCAAACATTTTTAAACAAGGAAAACTAAAGAAAAATGTCTCACAAGCGATCCAGTTCGCAATAAGTTCAATCAGATAAACATGCAACAAAAGGAAATGCCCTAACTTGACACCACACGACCCGAGTCCATGGTCTTTCCAGCAATCCCGATCAGTCATCCTAGTAGAGCCCGTGCGTACCTATGGAATCTACATAAAAGAAACGGAGTGAGTTATGAAACTTAGTAAGGTTCCCCGATCATGATGAACATACAAAACAGCTAACACATGTATATATGGATCTAGGGGCAGATGAACAACATAACATAGAAGTCCCGTAGGACCTGACGATGTCGGACGGTTACTGGATGGTGAAGGCGACTCCGGGGCTATCCCGAAGGGCATGCCACTCCCGGGTCCCACTTAATCAATCGTACACATTCGGGGCTACTCTGATAAGGAATGCCACTCCCGGGCCTTCTTTTAGGTCACCTGCTCAGGATTCTATCAAACACATGCACAACTATCACGTAATATACTCAAAACGAGGTAAACAGTGAAAATCCACAATTGCATGAATAATCAGTAAGTAAGCACTCAACATATCTAAATTAATCTAGTTTATTCTACGAGCGAGATTAATTCGTAGTAGGGCTTGCATAAATTTCCCCTACCTAGCCGAAGATCTCTAATCCCTTAAATTGCCCAAATTACGTGTCCTAGTGCCGTTTGCCAAGCTTAATTAGTCAAACTGGATAAAACAGTAAGAATTTGGCCTTGAAACCATCTAAATCGGACTCAGAACGGTGAAAATACCCAAAAAACACTACCCGATAATTTTCCGGCGAGGTGACGGTGACGGCTGACGGCGGTGCGTGGGGAATTGCTCACCGGTGCGTGAAGAAGACGTACGTCTTGGCTCACAGGCAGGTTCAGATGTCACTGACAGGCTCTGAACGCGCACGCGGCTAGGCTTGGAGGTGGTGGCAGGTTCGGAACGGCTCCACCAATCCGAAGCTAGTGCGGCAGTGACGGTCTCTCACTAGGCGACATGTGTCGACAACTCAGAGGCTGGCTAGGCGGTGACGGGTGGTTGGTCGTCTGGGTGGTGACGGTGGCCTCTCACTGGGCGACACGTGTCGGTGACTGAGAGGTTGGCTGGGCGGCAATGGGTGTTGCAACGCGTGGTGCTTGCCTGCTTGTGAGCTGGGCGGCGACGATGCCCTCTGCGCTGGCAACACGTGGTGTGAGGAGGTTGGCGGACTGCGGTGGCGGCATCGTTCGACTCGTGGCGAACAATGGACGGCTAGACGACGGCGGCAACCTCTCCCATGGCGACACGCGGCGGACGACGGTTAGCTTCTCGGATTCCGGCGACGAAAATCAGTTTGAAATCATGACCTAAAAGTTCAACTTTGGCCTTTATAGCTGTTGGAATATAAGGGGAATTTACGAAAATTACCCTAGGGCCAAAATTACCAAAATGCCCCTAAGGTCAAAAATGACCTTTTTACCTCTACTTTTCAAAATCCGACTTCGCACCTCTCGAAACGTACTTTTAATAATTACATTTTACCGAAAATAATAAAAAGAAACATAAAAAAGAGACTCTCGTTGAGCTCAAAAAGACTAAAACTGACCTCGAAATAAAAGGGGCAGAAGACCGGGCTGTTATAATGCTGTGGAGGTTAGGACTCCGCGAACCAACCGAGTCGAAGTGACACTTGGGTCCGCTGATAACGGCCAGGAGTTACGCCGAAGGTGAACACCCCCTTCAAGGGGGCAAGCCAAGGAAGTCATTATTGACCAAGTCCAAAATTGATCCTTGAGGGGACGACTGAAGGCGAACATCCCTTAAGGGGGGGAAAGTCGTGGAGGTCAGGCCTTCCCTATGAGTCGACCGAGTCCAAGTGACAACTAGATCCACTGATAACAGCCAGAAGGTACACTTAAGGTGAACACCCCCGTAAGGGGGGCAAGCCATGGAGGTCATTATTAACTGAGTCTAATGTTGGTCCATGAGAGGACAGTCGAAGGGGAACACCTCCTAAAGGGAAAGTCGAGGAGGTTAGACTCCCCTAAGAGTTGGCTAAGTCCAAGTAACATCTTAGGTCGTTGCACCCCTAAATGGTAACGTCGTAGAGTTACACAAAGAAGGCCAACACCCTTAAGGGGTCGGCTGTGAAGGTCACCTGCAAAGGTTGGCTGAGTCCAAGTAACACCTCTCAAGTGTAACATTCAGGATTATGCCGGTATTCATTCTCGCCTTACTGAATGACGTTACAAACGACTAACCATTAAGCCACCATTAAGTGAGTTGCAGCAGGTACGAGTTCGACTGCTAAAACAAAACAAATCCTCTTTGTAACTCCACAATAAGTATAAACATAAATCGTCCCCTTTGAGACATACTCAGATATGCACAATTATATAATAATCATAAAGCGTCTAACATGCTCATTTTATCTCAAGACAAATATATGGCATATAAACAATAGTATTCACAAATAGAACAACATACAGTGCAAAACATGGTAAACATAGCCCATCAACGCTAGCATATGTTCAAGATTACACCACATCATCACATATTGGGCAAAGATTCCTTTACCTTGGCCGAAATTCACCTAAACTATCTCCAAAAAAGTTTTACTAAAGTCCTTTGAACCTACTCTACCAAAATCGACCTACACATAGGGTCAAATTACCTCAAAAAAGAACTTAGGGTATGAGATTTACCTTAGCAGCGAAAATTGAATTTTTTTTTTTTTTTTTTTTTGATCTCCATCGATCGACGGCACATGTTGGAGGCAAGGAAGATGCGTGAATGGTTGATGGGACGTAGGTTCAATCACAGCTAGAAGGTTTAGGAGCACACTAAAGGCGAGAATTAGGCGTCGTCTAGGCTCTGGAAGTGTTGCAAGCTTAAACACGAGTGGCCAATACGAAGCTGAGAACAAACAACGAAGGATCCAATACGCGAGCGACACGTGGATATAAAACAGGGGCGAAGCAAATCGACGATGGCGAGAGCTCTAAGCTGCAAGTGTTGATGCCACGACGCGTGATGGTGCTTGGTCAGCCTTCAACTCTTAGATGGTGGCTACAATGATGGCAACATTGATTCCCACGCTGACGATTGCGCATAATTTCGAAAAGGTTTCTCTTGTTATCTGTGTTGTGTACAAAAGTATGATGCCTATGATTGTTGTGTACAAAAGTATGATGCCTATGATTGCTCAATTATGACCTAGAAAAGATGGTTTCATCTTATATAGCAGCTGAAATTTAATGCTCAAATTACAAAAATGCTCTCTTAGAACGAAAATGACTATTTTGCCCTCATTTCAATAAAGAAAAATTGTAGTGGATACGCTATTCTCACAAAATAATTAGAAATGTAGGTCAATTTTAAGATATTTGTATATATTATAAATATCGTACGATAAGAAAGTACGTGATAATACTAATTAATACAGTAACTACATTTGTTAATTTTTTTGAAAATGAATATATTTATAAAGATCAATTTAGTCAATATAACCCTTCCAAGTATCTCAAGAGTTAAAATGTCTGAATTCTTGGGTTGTTACTCTTTTTTTTTTCTTTTTTTTTTCTTTTTTTTTGCTATGTTCATTGAACAAACTCCTTAATTTAAATTTTTTATGGACTCTAAAATTAAAATTTTAGTTTGCAATTTTTATATCTTAGGTATTTAAAACAAAACTTTAATATATTCATAAAAGAATTATTAATATACACTTTTATTTTACACATTTAAGGCCAAGAGTTTTTTTTTTTTTTTTTTTAACTTTTTAAAATATGGATATATTTCAAACAATCTTTAACCATTTCTACCTAAAGTTAGGCAAGGATATTTTTTACACATTTTTTAAAGTCTCGAAGTTCATGGACATGTTTTAACACATTCCGTTTGTATATGAGAATTTATCCAAATTAGTTCCTAGTAGATGACTCGTGAATTGATGGGACCTCTCTATTAAACTCACGTTCAACCAACCAAACCACCAATGATTAAAAAGCCCTTTTTTTTCTAATTGCATGATTAAGACATTAATCAGTATCTCATATGCTCACATTGGCAGAAATCAAATTTACTATTTATATTCATCATAGAAGATGACACGTTCAAGCAAACACAACAACATATCATAAAAAAAAAAGTAGGAAATATAAAGTTCCCCCAAGATATAGTAGTTTCATAATCTACTTGTATATTGTAACATAACCAAACTAATGAATTATGAACTTCTATTTATTTAATTTTGAAAACAAACGAACAAGCAAACTATGAACTTAGTCAACATTTCTCAAATATTGCCATTCGTATGTGACATTTCCATGCAGCGAAGCGAATATATCTACATTTCTCTTTTCTATTCTACAGGGCACACACGTATAAGAGGGAAAATAATGATCCTTGGACATGCCTATCCATCTAAACTAGCTATGGATTGGTAATTTAAGAGCCCAAGGAATAAGAACACATTACAGAGTGATAATTAATCTGCCTACCATGTATAGATAGGATTTTCAACCAGAGGAGGAAGAAGATGTAGGTCCTTACAGTGCTGTTTGTCATAATCACGCGTCCCAGGAATCGCTCCAGTACAAAGTCGGAGAAGTTCGTTACCGGTGAGACAATAATGAGCAAATGCGAGACTGCCATCAACAGCGTCTGTCAAACTAGGCACTGAGATTGATTTCCTGATAGGATTTCTATCTGTGTTGTTTGATTCTGATTCTCTATGACTGTTCAAGACTTTTTCAAGATCAGAATACTCCAAGAATCTTTGGGTGGCAGCCTCCCATGAGAGGTTGTATCTTTCCTCAGGAGTAAGAGGAGTAGGTTCGTTTTCTAATGCCTCTTTCACTTTGGCAACAAAATCTTCAGATGACTTGTAAGTCAAGCAGTTGGGGAAAGACCTGAAGAAGTCATTGGACGGATGATCTGCGCATACTACAAATTTTCCCATTGCAAGAGCTTCGGCCGTAGCTGTACAGAGCACATCGCTGACACTGGGGTTTATAAAAACTTTGTACCTTCAAGAAGAATACAGAAGTACTTTCAGAGGATGAATAAAACCAAACTCCACTGCTGGACTTTTTAAGTTCTTTTTTCACTGCTAATTCCAATGTAATGGAAGATCTCTCTATCAATGATACGTGTTTGTGTTTGTGTTTGTGCCTTTGGGACTGGGATTCTCAAGTACATTTGTTTATAAGAAGTTTCCTCCCAATCACACAAAGAATAGTGAACTTGGATGATAACCATTTGGTTTTCAGTTTTCTGTTTTTACTTATGATGTATGCGTCTAATAGAAAACGGAACGATTACAATATCAGAATAAAAAGTACAAAGATAACTACAAAGTTTTTGAGAAACATGGACCCAAAAAAAAAAAAAAAATATATATATATATATATATAAAATATATATATATATGTAAACTTTTTTTTTCGAAAATTGGAAAATTGATGCTTTGTTTCACTATAGCCGGAGTAACCAGACTCATCCTTAGATTAGGCATCGGTAGACATTGATGTAATGGAAATACGGGAGTTATCTACAAATTAATGTCACAGACATCGAAGATAAATACTCGGTTTTTAGTTTTCTGTTTTACTTATTATGAATGCTTCCTTTCCATTTCAATAGTAGGTTTTTCACCATCATAAAAACAAAATTGAATTCCTAGACAAATCTTTTTAAAAAATTTTAAAACTACTATTTTTAGTTTTTAAGAGTTCGCTAAGATTTTGAAAATGTTTTCAAAATGTAGATAACAAAGAAAAAACACAGGTAGAATTAGTATTTATATGCTGAAGTCTGAAAAACATAAACTATGCTATCAAACAAGGCCTAAAAGTAATAAGATGTAATAACCCATTATGCATAATAAATAAGCATTGAAAAAGAAGGGTTTTTTTAGAGAGATCTTACCCATGAAGTGAATCATCTGCATGATCCCTCCCTCTCAAAAAGTTTAGATTCAGCTCTAACTTTTTAGCTGTGCTCTGAACCTCATAGGCGTCTTCTCCATTTCCAAACACATCCAAATTGAACCCATCAAGGTCATGCTTGTGCTTTGCCAGCAAATCAATTAATTCTCTGTATCCTTTTGCCCACACCATTTTGCCTAAGAAATAAGCTCCTTTTGAAAAAGCTATATTCCCAAGTTTCCTATCTTCATCAACTTTTTCTCCTATTTTTAAAAACTTTGGATTTACACCATGGACGTTGCAAATAACAGACTTGGGAAGATCTTGGGTGGCAGCAGAAAGTCGAAGAACCTGGAAAAAGTGAATGGTCAAGTAATTGAAACGCTAAGAACCCACAATATTGGAATGAACAAAAAACTGATGTTAAAAAGAGAAGGAAGTAACAAAAAAGATTATTCTGATCTCTCCTATTCAACTAATACCTTGTGACAGTATGCTCTAATGACCCAGTTGTTTATGTGTTTCACAAGGAATGCTTGCAGAGCACCATTCTTCTCCCGCTTGATGTATTCCAGGTAATTTGTATGGACAACACCAACGACATGGTTAAATTTATCAGTCCAACGCCTGCCATGATGATACCAATTAAGGTGTTCTGGTTCTTCCAAGATTGCTATGTCAGCATCCTTGGAAGGAATAAACTGCGAAGTATCTCCAGCAGGTATGATACTCCGCCGATTTTTTGAGAACTATAAAACAAAGACCATAAATTAGTTTAAGTTCTATCCGTTGGGGAACAATGCTTTTAACAATACACAAGAAACTCACCTTTCCTGGATAGAATGAAATTTTAAAATCAGGCTTAAAGCCGACTCTTTCCTCAAGCCATTTACGAATGTAAACTTCTTGCTCTTCTGGAGAACTGAAGGTGAGATGGTTAGGATAAACTAACTCCTGGTCTGACATGGAAAGCCAAGGAACTAATAATGTCACACTCTGGTTCGCAGATTGGGCTAGATATGCAGCCCTAAACAAGGGGTTTACAGCTGTTCCAGTCATCCATGGAAGGCTAGCCGTCGTAACAATTGCAACATGCCTTTTTCCATTGGATGGTACGTGCTTTGTATGATCGGTCCAAAATCCACCATCACTGCAATGACCGGTACTTCGAAGAACACTGGCTATCCTTGAATCCAATTCATCATTTGCGTTATCATTTCCTAAAACAGAGGTTTCTCCTGTAGAGGGGCCCCATAGAAATTGATTCTTGCATTTGTTGCACAAGTTCTCCACTATCTTATCACAAACATCTGCAATACTACCAGAACTAAAACAGAGAAAGAGGGAGGGAAAACGGAGGAAGAGGGAACTTGAACATATAGCATCACTAAACAAGTAAACACACTCGTTTGGTATGTTTATTTAGCCATAAATGTCTAGGCTAATTTACGTGCACCTCGACTATTCTTACGAGACATACTGCCTAACCCTACGACAATGGGATATCAATGAAACCAGTTGAAAATGATTTCTTAGTTAAGTAGCCACCATAGATTGAACCCATAACTTCTTGGATCACCAAGACCCTATTTGACCTCTAAGCTAACTCATTATGATTACATGCAATTGCCATTTTTATATGCAAATAAACCATTTAGATTACCCCCAAACCCCCTCTATTCATCTCCTGCGCCTTATTCACTGCATCAAACAGAGGTGAAAAGTTGCACAAAATTCGCTTGGGGTTTCAAAATGCCAACAACATTGCAAAGATATTGATCTGCATGGAATGTCAATGACAATCCTAAGATGCTTAGGAAGAAAAGTTTTTCTAATGAATAAATGCAGACATCCTTTTTCCAATTCCAACATTATCATAAATATTCAGGTGTTAAAACTTTTCCATCACAGAATAACTGATGCATCCATTTTAACATGTAAAGCTGCAAAAAAAACTTTAATTGGTTAATTTAGATGAAGAATCTAAAGATTATGCATAGAATTTCAAACTTCGTGAGTGGAAACTCTTTTTGCTGTGAGGTGTATTCTTTTATCTGTCAAAATTATAGATATTTCCTCATGTTTTAGCCCCCTCCCCAATAAATGATGTAAAATAAATGTATCCGTACTGGCAGAATGCTTCAAGACATCTTAAAAGCTAAAGTTCTAGCTAACAATAACAAGCTAAAAGGTTTTTACCTCTTCTAATGCCAATTTGATCAAGGAAATATCCAGATTGTCTAACAAAACATGCTAAAAGCTCCGGTACATCCAGTGGCGGCACCTCCTAAACGAACAAAAACGACGACATTTGTTAGCTTACACAAAAGAAATTGAAGCATGCTTCACCATGATCGATTGTCATTCTACTTCTAGGCTAAAGAAAAAATAATAATATAACAATAAAGAGAAAGGTGAAGCAGAGAGCATGATCAATCTATGATGATGATGATGATGTTAAACCCACATCACCAGCACCAGGGGCCCCACCGATACTTCAGATGTACAAGACGATACAAGGAGCAAATTGACATGTTCGCATAGGGGCATTATAGTACATTTCGCTTAAGGGCAATATAGTACTTTTACTTTCCATATATAGTTAGTTTGAAGGCTATTCTTTCGTACCAGGTTTTACACATTCTCTGTAGAGAAAGGGCCGTGAGTTCTTTTCAAGGCAATAATACTGACTTGTAAGGTTGAGTCCTTACAAATGACAGCACACAACACAGACTATATTTACGCCTAACCAACCTTTAAGCTAAGCTAGAGGCCTTGTAGGTCTGAAAGTTGTATTGATTCTATGACTATAATAACATTTTAAATAAAGAAAAGGCCAACCTTTAAGTCTTCAGGGTCCTTGCAAATTGACCTCTGCAAAAATAGATAAAAGCAAATCGTTATGTAAGGAACAAAAATGCCAGATTTCTCTTTCAATCACCATCAATACTGAAACAACCGAGGGGTAGAGCTACTCTACGATGGTGCGATGGTGATATTGTTAGGTATCCCCGATCTAATGAAACTTGCCCAGCAGAAAAATACCAAATGAACACAAGGAAATAGGACATTATTCTGAATACCCACCGATCATCGATGTCTGGATTGATATGTATGTTGATAACTGATAAGTTCAGAACAGCGACAAGAAGATAGAAAACAAAATACAGGCTAGCCAGCATGCCGGTGACCTCTCCTCTTTAGGTTCCAAACCTTAAACTTACATATCCCCTTCTTCTTCTCGCCCTTCCCTTCCTATTTAAAACTAGTTTCTAATTTACCAATTCCCAAAATAGCCTCGTGGTCCCAAAAGCCTTCCCTGGGCTTTTCCAACTCTTTTCACTAACTTTTGGGTTCTCACAGATATTAATCTAATAACCTTTGTAATCAACAGATTCCATACAATTGCTATGAAGCAGAGATCTGCTTACTGGTAAAATTAAATATTGTCAAGGATTGGAAAAACTCTGCATGTAACCAATAACTTATTGTGCAGGAATTGCATTCATGGTCTCATAAACATATTTGTTGCTCATACAAACACGCATGTTTATATTATTTTTTCCATGCAGACATTATGCAGCAATAATACTTCATGATGGGAATAAAAGAATATGGTTGTCTTATAATCTGTTTTTCTTTTAACCCAGAGTTTTCAGGAAAACTTATGTGCCTTATAACAAGATCGTTTACCCAATATCCTAGAGGCTAGACAGATGATCCTAATTTTGATCTCATGATGACCTCAAAGCTACTTTTCTTCATAACTTGTCCCCTTTTCATAAGTCAACTCACGAAACAACTAACAAGTAAATTGTAGCTTGAAACAATCTTATCGTCTCAAGGAATACCCAGAAATCATGAATTCAGCCTCCTTCCTAAAGCTAAAACAGACTTTAAAATCTGGGCCTTGACCTTTGATCACATAACCAAAGACTGATATCCTTACAATGCACTCATAAGTCATAATAAACAAAGACTGATTTGATTATATACGGCAAGGAGACCTTTGCCCGTCCCATTTTTACTATTATTCAACCTATGAGTTGTTAACCCTTTCTTTTTACATTGTAAGTGTGTAGAACAACTTACGTGCACTTCGACCATTCTAACGGGATCAACCATCTAAACCTATTATACTAAGTTGCAAAGAAACTTGAAGGAAATTAATTTTCAAATACTAGGTTAACCAATGATCATTAACACGTGTGATTAGCTATACCAGAAGAGTAGAAATTCAAGAACCAATTGAAACAACTAGCAATTACTACGAGATTAAATAAAGGAAAATATAGAAAACGACAAGACGTTAGAGGACATGCTAAATGAGAATAAAAGAACATGAACATACCAAGCTTGACTTCACCTTCTCCACGAACTCGCCGTTCTTAAAACCCTCAAACATCTCAGAAGACGAGCTCCGCTTCTCAAACTCCCTTAATCTCGTCTTGAATGCTTGGATAGGCTCCCAATCCCTATTAACTTTCTCCTCCTCGCGCTCGTTTTCTCCTCCTATCGACTCTCCCCACAGCTCCCTAAACCTCACTCTATTCCATTTCCTCACCCCATCACCATCAATAACTCTGTCTCCATCTTCAACCTCCGATACAATTGCTTTCTTAATCGCAGACAAATCAATCCGAATTCTCGTGCTGGGCTTCCATTTCTCCAAAACCGTTTTGCTAAAGTCCGGCGAGGAGTACACCCTGCGAAACTCCGATAACTTCGGCTGCAATTTCTTCACAAACTCAATCTCAGCAGGAGCAGACGAGCCCGACCCAATTGCAGGAACAGAGAAAGTAGTAGCCGAGTTGAAGAAATTCTCAATTTCCCGATCGAACGACGACGCCAAATTCTTGAAGGAATTAGCTCTGTCCTTAATCAAGCGAAGATCCGCATCCGCCGAATCACGAACCTCCCTCCACCCTTTGGAAAGAAACGAGAACGCGTTGGACGAAGAAGCGTCACCGACCATTGCCGACTCTGATTCAAAGCAAACCAAGCTCTGGACGAGAAATTCCAGGGAATTGAAGACAGCCCAGAAGGAGAATCATGAAATAACGATGGAAGACGATGAATTGGGAATTGATGGTGTACTTGGTGGGGTTTGTGAGAAGGGTCCAGGCTCGAAGAACGTGGCAATGTGGGATTGGGAAGAAAGGGGAATCTTCTAGGGTTTTGGTTGCAGAATATTCTGATTGTAAAGGAAAATGGGAAGGATGGAGAATGGGATAACAGATGGGAGAGTATTCGTTTTGTGGCTGAGGCGACGGTTGGGGATTTTTGTTCCCAATTTCATTGGCGGACACGAAACTCTCACCTCATGCCTTTTGAAATCACACACTTTTTATTTATTTCTTCTTTACTAATTTAAATAAAGTTTGCTTTAAAAATAGTTGAATAGACGACATTGTTCATAACACTATGCTTACCTAAATTCTTATTCGAGACAATTCTACTTTATTTGGCAATAGTTTTTTAAGGGTATAAGATATCAGAAATTAAAATCACCCCGAATCCAAAAATAAACAAAAGGGAAATTGTATTGCTATCAACAATTACAAATCTATGCAATAAATAAATAATTAGCATTTCTAATTTTCTATTTAAATTTTCAAATTTGCATAATTTTTGCTCATCCATTACGTTTAATAACAATTTTCCATTTCTTATTTCTCAATAATTTTCTCAAAATAAAGTTTCCATGCTATTTCTATGAATGGAAAGTGTCAATAATTTATTGGTTTCATTTTTTGTGTAATCCAGTTCAACATCAAGTCAAGGGTTTGATTCTAGAAATCGATATTTGGTTCTCATTTATTTGAGAGTATTTGTGTCCATCAAGACCCATTTTCTTCGGGTATCAACTTCCTTTCATCTCCCTGATTACTGACCATTTTTTTCAACATATTTCTTACATTTATGGGCAGTTTTTTAAGGTATCGGTATGAATTCGATAGTATAGTAGTAGAATAGGCCGAAAATGTTGAAATTTTGATGGTTAACACATAGTTTTTTGCACCACTTCTATCTAATTAGCTATTAAGTACTTTTATATCGATTACACAGAGACTAATTAAATCACAATTGGCTATTCATACCTTAAGAGTCAACAAAGTTGTTATAACCTAAAATATCCTGAAAGACTCGGAAGAGGTTGGGACCCGCACGAAGGACAAGGAAGCCATTGTCGACCCCCTGGGGTCGGCCAAATGGAGGCCTCGACCCCCAAGGGGTCGGCCAAGCCCATTGCCGACCCCCCGAGGGTCGGCCAACGCTCCTACCGACCCCACGCGGGTCGGTCAAAGTCATTGCCGACCCCCTAGGGGTCGGCCGAAGCTCCTACCGACCCCCCCGGGGGTCGGCCATGCCAGCACCAACCCC
>JBBMEG010000024.1:7871446-7902591 GCA_037832605.1 Cyclanthera cordifolia
CACCGGTGTGCCCTAAGCCTTTCTGTTTTGCAGGCCCTTTCGTCCTCTACTAAAACAAATAGTACTGTGGATAGACCGTACTAAAGAAAATAATAAATGCAAAATATTACTAACAGATTAATAAATGCAATGGTGATAACAACAAAATAATGGAAAGAATTAGAGAAATAATCAATAGAAGAATAAGGATACAATTAAGGGTTAAGGGGATGTGGCCAACATTACATTTGGATAAATAATGGTAAGACAAAGGTTTTGTACTTCACTTTCCTAATGTTTGATTTTGCATTCATTCACAATAACTTAACTCTCGCTCTAAGCCATATAAATTAAAATAGTTCAACATACACATCAATATGGTGGTTATCTCATAACTCTCGCTAAACATGCAAGAGTTCGAACATGACTTGAATATGATTAGTAAATCTTTTATCACCTTTTTTCTTGAATCGAATAATAGAGAAGCACATGTGAATGTTTGTCAACACTCGCTAGCTCAAAATAACTAACATATTAAACCTGACAACTTCCTGATATCCCTAGTGAAGCTAACTACATTCTTTTTTCCTTAACCTCAACCTAAAATTGTTCGGCTCATCATGTTTTTAATCGGAACAAACTAATTAATGGTCACTAATCATTACAATATAATTCGATCACACAAAATAACAATAAATTGCTTCATTAACAAAAAAACAACAACGATCCAAATAGCATTTAAAACACACAAATCAGAAAACTAAAGAAATAGTTCAACAACAAAAAAATGTCTAAATGTCCAAGAGTAATGAATATAAAGTTGAAGTGAAGAGATACTTCCTAGAAAATTGATCGACAGGGAATATGAAGCTATTAGCAACGACTATGATTACGCCTTCAAAGCTCTCACGAATAGAAAGAAAAGAAAATGGATTTTACGAATGAATGATCAATGATGACTTCCTCTCCCACAGCTGCTCACTTTTATAGATCCCTGACTCTTAATTTGAATTCTTTTTTGAATTCTTACAAAGAATCACCAGTTCTTCTCGCTCCTTCCTTCAGTCTAGAGTTCCTAGAATTATGGAAGTTTGTTGTTATGGTATTCTTATTGGTGATGTGTTTGCCTTGAGTTTGGTAGTCCTCTAGTTGTTTCAAAGCGATGCGTCAAGATTCCTTTTTTCTACAATTATAGAAATAGACAAGGCAAATTAGGATTTTTACTTTTACTTGCACATGGTTTCAATAATCAATTTTACTCCTTAATTTCATAATTTTTCCTTAGAATATCTCAAGCAACTCCTAATGTGGTTGACTTTGTTTTTATATGAATTCCTATGATAAACTAGCTCTTGGAATGCCTATAATTACACCTATTATCATAGAAACTCATTAAAAGAATAGCCTACTTAACTCTTATATTGAGAGTTATCAAACCCTTAAACTCAAACCATTGCTCGTCCCGAGTAATGCTTCATGTTTTGAAAAATAAGAAACTTCCTAATAAATTCTTCAGACATGCACATATGATAATGACATCGACAAGTTCTCAACTTCGCACCAATTTCACTTTTTAGATCCTAAGATTTAGGATTCCATACCGTACTTTTTTTAATGCTAATAAACTCCTCCAATTAGATTAATAAACCAAGCTCTTTTAAAACTAATGCTAGCAACTTCAAAGCATTTAAATCAATTCTTAATCATTCCAAGTTTATAAAAACAAAAACCTTATTTAATACCCAACGCATACACACATGCTTCTAGTGTTTCAAACCCCACGAGGATTTTTGCTTTTGCTCATTTCACATTCTACTTAGGTTAGACTCATTACACTATTTATATTTCATAGTTCTTAGAATGACACACTTGAGCATTGCTAACTCTCAATATTTAATGAAAGGGTTACATAAACTAAAAATTTCATTATTGAGTGGGCACTCGCACCAGTTCCGTGGTGGCTTTGGTTTATTGTGGCTCGATGCTTCAAAAGCTAGTGTCTTTGCATGACGGCAATATCTCATCGATCGAAAAGTGGTTGTACTTCTTGGTTAATGCACAATAGCATGATCGAATGCGGGAAAAAGATTTTTTCATGGTGCTTGTTGATGTACCTTATAATCGTCGTCTCCACCACTTGGCTGACGTTACTGCTTTTGTTGGCACAAATCATATGAAGTAGCAACGTGTCAGAGTCATGCAATGTGCTCTGACGACTCACGTCCTGACAAGCCGTGATGTGACCAAGGAGGACTGTACATCATCCATCACACCAAGTAGAGTGTTGATCAGTGTCAGCTGGATGCATCAGAAAGCTAGTCATGATGATGTCAATGTGTCAGTGTCAAGGCTTAGTGGGGGCACGATGGGGCCCCAAGTCATCCCAACGATTTCAAGGCTCGAAATTGAGTTTTGACGAAAGGCTCTGGAGTTAAGTTCGTATGAAGCTAAGATGTAAGCTCGCCAAGTTTGATGTCAATCGGACATCCGACGGACGCTCTACGCTGGTGTTGATTCCTCGCCAAAAAGACATGCATGAGTGAAAGACTGAAAATAGTCCATAATGTACTATAGGGGGAGGCATGGTATCAGCTCTCCACCACCCTTGGGCCCTGTGGCCTAAGCGAGCTACCCTGTGGCACATGCGTGTGTCATGGTGTGGGCGAGCGCTTGCAAGACGAGTGTCTTGGGCGTCTTCTTCGAGAATGGAAATCAGGGGACAGTGTCAGACTGCACGGGTGTGCCGACATTGCGCCCTTGCCTTGGGATAGAAACTCGCCACGATATCTGAGGGACGTGCCGCCATCTCATGTTGAAATCCCATTGGCTGAATGGATGGGTGTGTGGTTAAGCATAAACCAAGATTATTTCCGCTGCGTATTCGATAGAAGCTTAGTCGAGGCCTGGTGAACCTCGCTTAACGACCCGACGTGTCACAAAGTATGGGCGATTCGAGTTTGGGGCTTGAGTTCCCCTCTAAGGCTGGACATGACATATGGGCGATCATGGCGTCACACGAGTCGAAGAGTGCGATCGTGACATAACGCACTTGCCTTTGTCAGAATCATATTGGTTGTTGGATTAAACTGGCCTAGACGAAGTTGAACAAGTAATGCCCTTCCATATTAAGGAAGCTAAACCGTAACCTCTAAGTGTCAATTGACACGCTCCATTTGGCATATGGCACCCTGATCTTTAAGATGCAACTTTATATCTTCTCCTTAGTTGGCGATACGATCATCGCATTATACTCAGCATACGATTGATCCTCTAGCCCAAATGCTTTGTTTAGCTCTTGGCACATTGTCAATCATCCTGCTATTCACCCTATTCTTGAACTTTCCCTCCTCATTCATGTTATTGTAGAACTCTTGCACCTATTTGGTTCAAGCGATAATGCTAGGAACATGATTGCATCACACTTTCTCCTCTAGATTTCCCTTTATGCAAAATCAAGCAACCATTCCTCTAACAATCCAAGTTTTTTCCAAATGCACTAAGGCTTCAATAGAGCGTAGCGTTCCTTGGCCTTTGCAGAGACCAGATTCTTTGCTGCATTCGACGATTTCCCTCTTTCTCTCTCTCTCTCTCTCTCTCTCTCTCTTTTATGCTTTTTGAAAGAGGTAAGTTTCTTGAACACTTTTTCCCCTGCCATTTTCTCTTCTTCAAAGGCATCTTGACTCATTTCCTCTTTTGATTGGAAGTCGTCATGGAAGGCTAGCGGCTTCCCAACCTTTCGACTTCTATTTTTCATTATTCTTCAGCATGCTGTCCTCGCTCGATGTTTCCCTACAATCGTCTCTTTCTCGAGCTTTATCGCCTTATACTCTTCTCATTTTACTCATTCAAAAGCTACTTTTAAATTCAACCTTTTAATTGCAAATTAAGAACATATATTCCCCAATAATGGCGCCATAAACTTGACAAATGATGAACGTGTTCTAACTTCTAGCTTAACTAACTCTAAATAAATGTCTAATTGCAATGCTACACACATTATATGTAACATTACATAAGTATACGTAGTTAATAGTAGCAAGTGAGAAGTATATTTATATCATCTTTCATAGAGAAAGAATTTATTAACTCACAATCTAAAGATATAAGTTTAAGATCAAGTACTAGTAAAGGAAATTTAGTTGGTTTTGGCCTTAATTCAATGCTAAAAATAAATACAGTTAGAAACAAAATTGTTTAGGTTAAGTTAAAGAATGTGTTTAACATTGCATTAGGATAAATTGTGGTAAGATGAATATTCACATTTTACTAATATTAAGACTTTCTTTCGAAACACCTTCATATAAATGAACAGAGTAATACATGTGCACCAGTGGGATGCTTATGTCTAATCTCTCTCCCAACAGCTAAGTGATCTTTTACGTTGCCCTAATGATTATGATTAGTGGTTCTCTTAATGCTCCATTTCTCGAGGCAAACCTTGAGAACGCATTTAGTGGACTGTCAGTCGACCAATGCGAATGAAATGCAACCATCATAATTGACATTGCATCTTCATTTACCCTAATAATTAATATCTACATGACTTCTTTTAATATTTTTGGCAGACCATTAAGCATAAGTGAACATTAGCAGAGAACAAACAAGCTAGACAATGAAAATCGCTTTATTAGAAAGGAACCCAAACCAAAATTGTAATCACAAAACAAGCATACAATCCAAGTTGGAAGCGAAAACTTAAGAGAACATAACCCAAAAAAATAAAATAAAATTATGAAATCGATAAGTAATGTTAAGGCGTCGGGTCAAGATCTGAAATCATGTTGTTACTTAGGGATTTCAATCTTGAACCTTTAGACTTTAGCATGGTGAACTCATGAAATGATATGTAGAACTAAGACAGATCTACAAGAGAAAACAAATGGACGACATTCGAAAAAAAATTCTATGCATAGTGAGTTACATAGGCACTAGGAGTCGCACTCAGGTTTTCGCAATCACTCCTATTTACACGAAAAGGCTAGGGTTGACTAAGATCACTAATTCAAAGAATACGAATTGGTACAATTGGCGGTGGTGGATCGCTGAATTCTCACTTTTGTTCAGCTTCGATCGATTGGATTTTTGAATCTTACGATGAGGTCAACATCGCATGGTAGTCTGGTTGTGAAGTGTATCGCACTGTCATTTCCTGTACAAGTAAAAATATATTAGTGAGACTTGAGATCATTCTATTTAAGCTTCATCATTCAAATTATTGGCCTAAAAATTTAGCATTTTTCTATTTTTTCTTCCGTCTAACTTAAATGCATCACCATCGCATTATACAAAAGCTACCTTCATGCTATTCTAATTCTAAAAAGTTTTAGTTTCATATATAGTTACTTTGAATTTATTAATATAATGGCTTGATTAACTCTCTAATGGAGAGTTATGAGTTGCTAGTAGAGTTTCACTCCTTTGACAATTCAAGGTAAATTGCTAGAAGAGTTTCACTTCTTTGAGATTGCAAGGTTAGTTGCTAGTGATGTTTCAATTCTTGGACAGTATAAGGTGATTTTCTCGTGAAGTTTCACTTCTTTAATAAATGTAGGGTGAGTTGCTAGCAAAGTTTCACTCCTTTGAGAATGCAAATTGAATTGCTAGACACGTTTCACTCATTTGAGAGTGCAGAGTGAGCTGTCAGCCATGCTTCAATTCTTTAAGAATGTAGGTTGAGTTGCTAGAGGTGCTTCACTCTTTTGAGATCGCACGATGAGTTGCATGTTCTGTTTCACTCATTCGAGAGTGTGGAGTAAGTTGTTAGTTGTGCTTACCCGTTTAAGCATGTAGTTGTGCTTGTGAGTAGAAGATAATGTAATGCACCTGAGCTTCATAAAATATATTAATCGTGTATTATATTTAGGTTGAGTTGCTTATAGTTTTATCATATGGAAGCTTCATATTTATTAGTTGTAGTTTGAAGAGTGGAGAATCGAGCTTGGTTGTCAACGTTCAGATTGGTTGTTGAATAGTTAGGAGGTTTATAGAATGGCTAGTACGATACATAGTGTATGAGATTGGTCATCTAAGCTGTTAAAAGATGTGTTACAACATATATTCATGAATGAGTACCTCTTGGTATATAGGTTTTGGTAACCATGGATTCAAGGTGACAATCAAGATCTAGAGAGTGGCCAAGTATGAGTGGTGTCATATCGATTTACCCTAAGTGGTAAGGGTTTATGGTAGAATTTCTTAGAGTAGCGTGTAGTAAGCGAGATCATCCTTCCCCATATTGGTTTTGGAAACTTATCTATTTGAAAGTTGTGTTGCTAGCTAGTTATCAGTTGGTATAAGAGTAATGTACTTATGAGCCGCATATGTAGAGTGTTAAGGGTTGTACCTTAAAGGCCTAAAAGTTTGTATTTAAAGAACAAGCATTTAATGTTAGACATTTAATGAAATATTTCGGTTATTAACAATAGTTATTGCTTTCACTAATTGCACATTTAGTACACAAATGCCTTTTAGCCTTATAACATTAATAAGATTAATGACAATACGCCCATAAGGAGGGTCAATGTCTTCTTTGGCCGACCCCGGGGTGCCAAGATGGCTTGGCCGACCTTTGGAGGGTCTCGGCCTCCATGGGTGACGGTGGCTTCGGCTAACTTTTGAGAGATTTTTGGGTATCTCGATCTATAATATTACACAATACCATGGCGGTAGAAAAACTTTTATTGAAACTAGATATAATGAAACCAAATTTGAATTTCAATATTTTAATGTTCTTTTTTAAGTGTTACAAATATTCCCGACCTATTCTAAGCATATGTCAATTATGTATTATAAAATTAATAACTAAAACTAAGTGTGATAAACTCAAAACTAAAATTTGGCTACAATGAGCATAAAAATCAGCAAGCATAAAGTGTTAGAGTAAGAGATATTGAACACGAGAAGTTACGTGGTTCAAGACGTATTTCCTACATCTACGAGTATCTAAGTACTAATTTAGATGAGGCAATTTTATTAGAGATTGTTACAAGATTGAGCCCAGCAACAAAGATACACAAGTTTTACAAAAATATAAGAAACTAAAAAATTGCATAAAACAAACTTAAACCAAACAAATCAAGAACAAGGAAAAAAGATGAGGATACACCTATTTGAAGAACTTGGAGTTTAGATCCACAATGTTGTAAACTCCCTCTTTATGAAGCTTTATCTTCTCCGGAACAAACTTTCAAGAACCCACTTCAAATAAAACTCCAAAATATGTTCAAGAGGAACTCCTCACCTGTATTCAAGCACAAAGCACACAAGAATGGAGATCTTCAAATGGTGAAGCAAACCCAACGAAGTTCCGACCAAGATGGGGCTAGAACCATGCCAAATTGCTGCAGTAACTGAGCTTGCAAGCCGTTGCTACCGCGCCAAACCGAGAATCCTTGTTCGGGTTCTCAATAAAACCCTTGGCCAAGATGAGAGGCTGAGACTTCTCCCTTTTTGCTTCTTCTCTATCCTAGTGTGATATGTCAAGACCACTCCATTTCTATTTTTTTCACAAACAACCTTGCCCTTTTGATCATTTCTTTCCTGTTTGAAAAACATTAAGTATAATTAGTGTATCAAAAGCAATTTCTCTCTCAAATATCAATTGTATCAAAAGCTTAGGTAACGAAGATGTCAATGCCACATATTTATAATCAGTTAAATGAGTGCATATGATAGTAATGAGAATGGTTCCACCTAATTGTTGCTTAGTTAGTTTCATAAATAATCAACTAAGGTAGTTACCAATTAATCACTAATTAGCTTCTAATAATAAATAAGTTAAACATATTGGGTTAATAATTATTGGATAATTATTAAGTTTGAGAACTATAAATTAATATGTCGGACATATTAATTGGTTTAATAATTATTGGATAATTATTAAATGAAAGATAATAATTAATATGTTGCACATATTAATTAAATTAATAATTATTGGATAATTATTAAAGTAGAGTAATATATTTTGGATATATTTATTATAAAGATTTATTTATTTAATAATGTATTGGATCTATTATAAAATTGGCATTTATTGGATAAATATCAATTAAAAATAAATAAAACAATATATGAGATATATTGGTCAAATTCGAAATTATCTTCTATAAATTGGGGAAGGAAAAATCGATACCTAAAAGAGGGATGAAATTCGAACTTTATATTCTAAATTGGGAGGAAAAATCTTTGGTTTTTCTCAATATCTTTTAATATTAGATATTCAAATAAATTATATTTTCCTATTTTTAATATTCACTCATTGACTATAAATAGAAGACATCGGACGTCTTCATTCTCATCTCACCCAGTTTTGAGTAACCTAATTCGCAAATTGAGAAACCCTAAAAAAATAGAGTAATATTTTTCCTCTTGAGTCAAATCTCTTCTCAGCTCCTCTAAGAAGCTTCCCACCAGGCACTCAGTGCAGCCTTACTGACATAGCCGGGAAGATTGAGGAGACTAATCAAGAAGATCCAAGGAATTGATCAAGATCCTACACAGCATAAAGACCCGCCAGAATTGATTAGAGGCTCCAGTCAAGGTAAGTTCTTTAATTATTCAACAATAGTTAACCACCTAGGGGTTGCATGTAGATTAATAATTAATTGGATTAATTATTAAATAACTTTTTTTGTAATTACCTACATGCTTCCGCTGCGTTTATTTCATGCTTCTACCCCACATTTCCCAACATAAACGACAATGGAAACACTTTCCATTCTCCTTGTCTTGACTATTTCTACTTTGGGTGCCCTCTCTTTATTTAACCTTCTCTTCTATATTAGCCTTTGAGGTCCACCCTCCAAGCTTTGTTCTTGAGCTTCAAGCTCCTGAACTGAACCTTTGAGGCAACAATTGTCTCCAATTTTAAGATCATATAAAAGAGTAGCGTTTCTAGAATAAAATTTGCATTATTGAATTTGTCAATTACAGCCTTATTCATTTATGTAGTATCAAAGTGTGTCATCATTTATGAAATATTCTCCCAAATCGACATCTCTGCCTTCTCTTTCACATTATGAATTTTTAACCAAGGCACCACGCTTTCCTTGACTCAAAGACTACACATACGTCCAGTACTGTAGGATTCCATCTTGTCATAAGTTGTGACTAAGCTCTTAGGCTTCTTGGCAGAGACGTTTAAGTTGTATGTCAACTTATCAACTCGGCTTTTTCATTAGCACCATGACAATGAACATACATCTTGTGAACATTTCACATTGTATTGGCTACGAGTTCTAGAGGATCATCCTCCATTAGAACAAGCTGCTTGTTGTCCAACAACAAAAATAATGTTGATATTACTTTTCCAAATGTTATAGATTTTATTCTATTAATATGTCACTAGACAATATTGAGATTAGTGATTTAGGCGTATTGCTAGATGATAAGATAAAAGAACATTTCAGTTTTATTTCCATTTAAAAACATCATTCATGGTTTTGGCATAAAAATGATTTTAGAACTTTTTAAGTTAAAATCACAGGATACCCCACTATAATTGTTTATGTTTATTTCCATGATACAATTGCAAAGCTTTAGAGTAAGTGTCATCGACTAATAGGTCAAATACTCCTCCCAAGCATGAGACTCTTCTCAACCAAAAACTCAATACCAGGATAGCGCTTATCCCTATGGTTCTAGTTACCATTTTTGATCTGAGATTTGGCTAACCTATTTAACTAGTTCATTGATAGTATAGCCCATTAATTCGGATATGCTAATCTCTCTCAGTTAGTGTCTTTGAAAAATAGGTCAAGTATCGATTACAATTACAGTCCTATCCCTTTCAAGAAACTCGCCCTGATATTGATCCTAGTCAACAGTACACACCGAGGGGGGGTCGACTCAAAGTTCCCAACACTTAGCCCCACTAAAATTTCACGAAGTAGTTTCTTATGAAGATTGCAAGATCAGTTGACACCAATCCTTCTCCCACTATCTATTTTGAAATAAGATTTTCTCCCACTCAGATGAACTAGGCTAATCTGATTCATCCAAGTCCCAATCTTATATTTATATTGGTTATATCGATTTCAATGTGAGTTATCGAGTTTATACTCTAAAAAAATAATCATATTATTTGATCATGCTCATAACTCTCCATTTTGAGAGTTATTTAGCTTACTTTTGCTATGATTTTATGTACTTTAGAAGTTAAGAATTGCATGGTTTTATATGGAAATGGGTTAAATACATTACTTTGTCATTTTAGTCATGTTAAATACGAAATATGTTGAAATTGCACTTCCAATTTTACCCCTCTCGGTATAAGCTCGTTTAAGTACTTTTATGTCAAAGTTAAATCCTCGGGAGTCCCGATAAATACAAAACTGACCTTTAATTTCTAGGGAAGAAAATCTCGAGCTATTACAATGACATACTTTATGCACCAATCAAGACATACAAACAAGTAACATATAATTTAAATAAGTAATTGACCGATTTAATGTTTGACATATTTCTAGGAAATTAAAATTTTCAATTCTATTACATTTAATACAAGACATATCTTGGGTTTTCATTTTCTTGATCTTCATGAATCTTTGACTAGGCAAGAACTAACCCCTTTAAATATTTTCCAAATACTTTCCAAAAATATTCTAATATTTAACTGAACTCCAAGTTTATGTCTTAACATTATCTCATCAAAAAAATTTCAAAGATAATTGATTTAATATTAAAATCTTGATTTGATTATTTTTTAAGTTTATGGCTACCCAAATTTTTCAGAAATATTAACCACAATTAATACATTTATATTTTTCAAAAATATTAGATTTTTTAAAAGATAAAATATTTTTCAAAAATATTTTTGTTTCATATTCAAAATATTCCAGATATACCAATTTAAATTATCTTCCAATAACTTCCAAAGATATTGGTCAAGTTTAAATTTGCTTGAGTTAAACTAAATTTATCATTCCAATATCTTCCAAAGATATTTGATAAAAGTATTTAGATTTTTGTTTATTAAATCATAAAAATAGGGTTATAACATTTATATTTAATTTCACTTTGGATAGAACCATTATGCTCAAAATAGAACCCTATATCTGGTATAAATTAATTGCATATGAAACGATTACCAATAACATAATTGGTGTTGATGTCGAAAAATGGTCAACGGATATCCACAGTAATGATTTGTTTAACTGAGGACGAAAGGGCCTGCAAAAAAGCAAAATTAGGACACACAAGTGTGGTGTGAGCCATAGGGCCTCCGATACCTAAGTCAGAAACGAAATTTAGGAGAATAGTACAAGACTTTAGGAATAGCCTAAGAGTACTTAGCTTAGGATAGGATCCCTTGGAATGAAGATTGACATGACTCTTATATCAATCGGTTTCATAACCGTTGTAGCTCACTAATGGGCAACTTAATAGCTGGCCGTGTAGAAACGTCCGTCATCAAGCCGGGCATTAATACTGGCGTAACTCCTGACTGTTACCCTTTGGAGGTGTAACAGCCTTGACTCCGGAGTTACTTGGACTCGATCAACCTTGGCAGGTTCTCACCTCCATGGCCGACCCTTTAGGGGTGCAGCCTTCTCGTTGTAGTGCTAGGACGCCACGTGTGTGCAGCGTCCCTTAGCGCTACTTTGGACTTGGTCGACTTATCCACAGGAAAGTCCTAACCTCCACGACTAACCCACCTTGGTTAGCCTACTCGATCGCTCTTCCTTGAGGTTGGATTTGGACTCGTTCAACCCTTACGAGTCTTCACCTCCACGATCAATCCACTCGAGTTGACCTACTCGTTGTGACCGGGGATGCCATGGGGTGCAGCGTCCACCTGCGTTACTTAGACTCGATCTACTCCTAGGGGAGAGTCCTGACCTCTACGACCAACCCACTCGGGCTGACCTATTCTTTGTAACGGGGGACGCCACGGGGTGCGACGCCTCCAAACGTTACTTGGACTCGGTCGACTCGTCTACAGGAGAATCGTAACCTCCACGGCCAACCCACTTGACTTGACCTACTCGTTTTAACCGGGGACGTTACGAGGTGCAGCGCCTCCATACGTTACTTGGGCTTGGTCGACTCAGGGTTGAGTCCTGACCTCCATGATCAGCCCACTCGGACTGACCTACTCGTTGTCAGACTCGAGGAGGGTGAGGCTGCAAGGGCCAACCCCAGGGGGTCCTAGCCTTCCTTGGACGATCCCCTAAAGGTGTCGGACTTGCTTGGCCGACCCCCGGGGGGTTGTGGCCTCCATTTGGGTGACCTCCGAGGGGTCGGTAGTGGCGAGGCCGACTCTCGAGGGGTCGAAAATGGCCTGGCCGACCCCTAGAGGGTCGGTAAGGGTGTTGGCTGACCCCCGGGGGGTCGGCGCTGGCGTGGCCGACCCCATGGGGGTCGAGGCCTCTATTTGGCCGATCCCGGGTGGTCTTATTTGTTCTTCGTGCGGGCCCCATTCTCTTTCGAGTCTTTCGAGATATTTTTAGCTTATAACATTACCCCCACTCTTCATTCTAGAGCTTGCTAGATTGTGAAGAGTAGTTTAGGTACTTGCCTCTTTTTTGAAGTTTCGGAATGCTAAAAAGTTATCTTTTATATTTTACGGAAATATTTCCTTGAAAATCACTTAGGCCATATTCTTTTTCGAGAATATCTTTTCCTAAATAATATTCAAACAAATAAAGTTTTAAGTCTGGCTTTTTTCATCGCTTTTTGAAACCTTTAGGTTACTTAGGCCTTTTTATAAAAAGTCTTGTCTTTTTCACCGCTTTTTGAAACATTTAGGTTACTTAGGCACTTTTATAAAAAGTCTTGCATTTTTCACCGCTTTTTAAACCTTTAGGTTACTTAGGCACTTTTATAAAAAGTCTTGCCTTTTTCACCGTTTGTCAAATTTCGTAGGGTACTTTAGGCTCTCTTAGTTAGAGACTTGCCTTTTTCCTAACTTCTTTGCTTACAAACTACTCACTACTTTGACCGCCATGGACCCTTCGTCTGACTACGAGACCAAATCCCTGCACCTTCGGGCTTCCTCCTCGCTTAAGAGGACTCGGCGAAGAGCCTTGGCGGTGAGGTCGAGATCTCAAATGGCTGCGTCTATTTTAACTCAGGAGGACCTGGATCACCTTAGGACCCAATTCCTTATTCCTGCCAAGATCACCCTTCGGCTCTCGTTGGCTTCGGAGACATATACCCATCCTCCTCCGGGCAAGGTGGCCCTTTATACCACCATGTTCGACAAAGGAGTTCTGCTTTCCCTCATATCGTCTCTTCAAGAGTTCTTGGGTATGGTCGGGCTGGCTCCAGCGGAGGTGGCTCTCAATGCATGGAATGTCTTCTTGGGTGTTTACAGCCTTTGGGTATACACCGGCTTCGAGGGTTCCTTCAGCACCAGAGACCTTCTTTCGCTTTACCGCTTCTGTCAGCATCCTGACATCACTGTGGGGTGCTACCTGACCCCCAGAAGCAAGCTTTCTCCTTTGGTGGGGTGCCCCAATTTTCAGAAATGGTGGAAAGAGCGATGGTTCTTTGCTGGAGGACCTTGGGCGGCCCCAAGCGCCGAAGCTTCGCTGGAAATTCCCACTGCCTTCGAGACATACGGTATTCTTACTTTCGCCTCGGCTTATCAATCTTTGCCACCGTACTAACATTTTTTGTTTACAGTGCAAAGGAAGCTAAATCTTCACTCCCGGGTAATGAAGTTTTATGAGATCGTCATGACCTACCCCGATGAGGTCACTCGCAGCACGTAGTATCTGACCACAAACTCGTTAGCGCTTTACAACCTCCTTCCAGATTTGGCAGTGCCAGCTGATTCCAACTCGGAGTCACTCGTCCCGCAGGAGGGATCCGCTTCAAGTATGCAGCTTACTTTTTCTTCTTACTTAGCATGCTTCGAATATTGGAAATATAAGCTAACGCCTTTTACCATGTTCAGTCGCCATAGACTACGAGCCTTCGCCCAGGCGCGTCTTTGATGCTGTGACGCGCCAAATGTCTCGCCCCCCTGCTAGGCCCCCAACCGACGATACGGTGGATCTTACTTCGGAGGGCTGCTCCCTTCCACCTGGTGACGATGAGGATCTTCCTTTTCCTGAAGTCCCAAAGGACTTCGATGTTGGGTCTGACATGTCCCTTCTTCGGTTCGGGCCAGCTCATGTAGACCTCAGACCCCTTTACACAGCCTTCCCCCTGGGTTCGACTCGTACCTTCTGTCAGGACCGCACTGTCCTACTTTAGACGCGCTGGAGGAGAAGACTTTGGCTTCCAACTTGTGGAGTGAAGTGGGGTCTTCTTCCGCTACCTTTCCCCTAGAAGATGCCTCCTAGGTCCTGAAAGAAGGGACTCGCCTGATGCACAAGGTACGATGACCATACTTTTTACAGCTATACATTGACTTGAGTACGCATGCTAACTTGTTACTTAGGTTTCTTTTTGCAGGCATTCATGCATTTTGCCTCAGCTTCTCGCCACCTCTCTAAAGACTTGCGTCACGCCCACTCTTCCTTGTTTACGAGTATTGACAAGCTTAAGTGGAAACTGGCACAGACTCAAGAAGCTCAGTGAGTAGTCGAGGCTGCCTTAGCCGCCTCTCGTACTTCTGCCGAAATGACCCAGAGTTTAGCTGCCCAGGCGCGCCAAGATGACTTGTCCACGATCACCCGCCATCGACAAGAGTTGGCTTCTATTGAAGGGAAGCTGAAGAATGATGCCTATCTGGCTAACCTTGTGAAAGGTTCTCCTGCATTTGTAATTCTGGAAAACAACGCCGGCGAGGCTGCCATTGGCTGAACATAAGATCGAATCCAAGAGGGGGTTAGCTATGGCAACCTTTTTCCTCTCTTTCGATTTCTTTGTTCCAACAATGCGGAAAGAGTCGCCGACTCTTCCCTGCCAGCCTTCGAGTCTGGACTTCCAAGTGATCCAGCCCAAGCTGCTTGTTATGACTCCCGCATCTTTCAAGGCGTGCCCGACATAAGTCATGCTCTTCCAGCTAGGACAGCACCTGCCCCAGCCGGACCTATCCGACCATCTTCCAGCAGGCGCAGCTCTGAAGGGCCTTGATGACTTTTACCTTGCTTTCCATTTTACTTTGTAGCACTTTATTTTGTAGTCTTTACTTTTTCATATAGGTTGTAACCTAGGAACTTTTTACTTTGAATGAAATGATGAATTTTTTCTGCTTTTTTCTCTTTCTCGTATACTCCTAATTTAAGTTTATGAAAATAAAATCAATATACTTAAACTAAAATGGATATAATGAGAAAAACAATACATTTATTCATCAACACCTTGAATTACAATCTATTGAAAAAACTTTTCAAGGGTTTTAGGCACTCCAAAGATGGAGGATCTCATTGTTGAAGGTGAAACTGGTGTTGTCTTGCCAATTCTGTGCAGCAGCCTGGCAGTGATGCTAGACTCATCTTGGATCTTCACCAGGACGGTCTTGTCCGCCTTAGTCTCACAGGCGTCCTTCGACTCTACAAAAGCATCAGCCTCGGCGTTTTGGGACCTGGGTATTTGCTTGACTTGTACCCCACAGGTGATGTTCCTTGGACAGCCTCACATGGAACAGGTCCTCTTTCAACAACTTTTTACTTCAGGGACCTTTTACCACGCCTCGTAGAGCTGTTTGGTAGCATTTCCTCGAGGACAGTTGTTCTCCTCTGATCTGCCCCAACCCCATAGGAGTAGAGAACTTCATCACCTAGTGATAAGTTGATGCCACCGCTCTCAGTCCATGAATCGTGGGTCTTGCCAGTATTGCATTATATGCGGAGTTGTCATTGACCACTAAGTAATTAATGAAGTGCAAAAGGACATTGTCTCCTTCGCCGAAGGTCGCTGGGAGTTCAACTGACCCTTCAGGAATTAAAGTGCTCCCGCCAAACCCTACTTGGGGCATCGAGCTCGACTTGAGCCTTTTCCTTCCCAACTTCATGGCCTCATAAGCCTTCAGCGACAACACATCCGCTGAACTGCCTCCATCGATGAGGATCCTTCTGACTTGGATGTTGGATATGGTCAGGGACACCACAAAAGCGTCATTGTGCGGCTGGTGTAACGCTGCAGCCTCAGCGACGGTGAAGGCAAGTTCTTCGTCCACTGCTTCCATTATGCGCACTTCTTCGCCTCTTAGTGCGCTCCTAGCCTGCCTCACATTGTCCTTCCGTCTCCGGTTGGACTCCCCTCCAGCCGGTCCTCTGATGATTATTCTGATCTCCAGCGGCGGTGGTGACTTGTTGCCTCCCATTTTCTTGCTAGGGGACTCGGTCGCCTTCCCACCCTCGTCTACTTACCTGTCCAGTCGACCTCTACGAATAAGGGACTGTATGGACTCTTTCAGGTCGTAGCAGTCCGAAGTAGCGTCGTTGTGATCCCTGTGAAATAGGCAGTACTTGCCCTCATTTCTTTTGTTGGATCCTGCCTTAATCCGGCTTGGCCATTTCAGCTTCTCCTTATCTTGAATCTCCATCAAGATATGTTTTATGGGAACTGCCATTCGAGTGTACTTCTCGAACCGGCTAGGGGGTACCCATCGTAGTTCGGTCTTTTCTATTTTCACTAGGCGCTCTTCCGCCCTTCGCTTTTGTGACTCTTTGTAATCAACCTCACGATGGCTGAGTGACTTCTCGCGCTCTAGAATGGAGCGCCTTCATTCGGTGCCTCCTCAGGAATTGACTAGTTCCCCGACATTCATGTATTTTTGTGCTCTGGTTAAGAGCTCGACATACTTGAGTGAAGCTCTTTTTCCAACGACAGCAGGAACTTTTCATCCCTGAGTCCGGCCATGACTACTACGAGAGCCGTGTTTTCAGAGTACCCTTCAATTTGTAACTCCTCGTTGTTGAAGCGGTCAATGTACTCCCAAAGAGTTTCATGACTTATTTGCCTCACGGTCAGCAGATGGGTGATCGGTTTTTTCTGATCTCGCCCTCCCAAGATTTGGGTGACAAAAGCTCTGGCCAACTCTCTAAAAGAGTTAATGGACTTACGTTTTAACTGCTTGAACCACCTTCGAGCTGGTCCCGCAAGTGTGACTGAGAACGCTCGACACTTGATCGCTTCTCAAACTCCGTGGAGTTCCATCCATGCCCCATAGAAATCCAGGTGCTCGACAGGATCCGTAGATCCATCGTACTCCTTGATTGCAGGGAGTTTTAATTTTGATGGGACTGACTCTTCCATGATTTCGTCAGTGAAGTGGGGGTCGACCTGGTCGACCAGGCTGTCTAGGTCAAGTGCGTCTTGGTCCTACGCCTTCTTCATGCTCCCTAACTGGTCTTGGAGGAGACGAAGTTAGGCCAGCCAAGGTTGTACCTCAGCTCCATCAGCCTATGCCTCTTTTCGGCGTTGGTTGAGCACCTCCCTAAGATCCGCTCCCAAGTCTGATCATGTCGTACGGGCACTTGGAGTTTTTTAGGGATAGGGGGTGGATGATCCTCGCGTGGTACTCCTTAGCTGGCTACTCCAGACTGACTGCGTCCGAGAAGACTCCACCGTTTTGGATCCGATCCTCTAGTGGATCAAATGTTCATTCCTCCTGTCATTACCGCCCAGCCGAAGTCGTTCGATCGGTCTTCGGTGCCGAAAATGCGCCTTTTTCAACGCTTCTATGGCTGGGGTTTTCCCTTTAGCAGGGTCCTGGAGCAACGGAGCTGTCTTTTCAACTGCGACCTTTTTATTGGTCGGTTGTCGCTGTGCCGCCTCTTGCGGCCGCTGTTGATTTCCAGCGTCAGCTGTCTGAGTCGGAGGGGGTTGCCAGAGAAAACGTACTAGGCGGCTAAAACTCTTCGCCATCCCTTGCACTCGTTCCTCCAAAGCAGTAAACTTTGGATATGCACGCTTCGTCTCCTGTATGGCTACTGCACCCACAGGATCCGAGTGGTTTTCGACGTGAACAACGTCATGCCCTCTAGATGCAATCCTTCTCGGAGTGTGCTCGATTTCCGATTCTTCATCGACATTGTGGTGGTAGTCGTTTTCAACATTCGACATTTTTCACAGGAAAATGGATTGGAATTTTTTAGCGTTTTTTGGTAGAACACTATCTCGTCCCCACAGACGGCGCCAACTGTTGATGCCGAAAAATGATCAACGGATATTCACAATAATGATTTGTTTAATTGAGGACGAAAGAGCCTGCAAAAAAGTAAAATTAGGACACATCGGTGTGGTGTGAGTCATAAGGCCTCCGATGCCTAAGTCAGAAACGAAATTTAGGAGAATAGTACAAGACTTTAGGAATAGCGTAAGAGTACTTAGCTTAGGATAGGATCCCTTGAAATGAAGATTGACATGACTCTTATAGCAATCGGTTTCGTAACCGTTGCAGCTCACTAATGGGCGACTTAAGGGCCTGTCGTTTAGAAACGTCCGTCATCAAGCCGGGTATTAATACTAGCGTAACTCTTGACTGTTACCCTTTGGGGGTGTAATGGTCTTGACTCCGGAGTTACTTGAACTCGATCAACCATTACGGGTCTTCACCTCCACGACCAATCCACTAGGATTGACCTACTCGTTGTAATCGGAGATGTCACGGGGTGCACCGTCCACCTACGTTACTTAGACTCGATCGACTCCTAGGGGATAGTCCTGACCTTCACGACCACCCCACTCAGGCAAACCTACTCGTTGTAACGGGGGACGCCACAGGGTGCGACGCCTTCAAACGTTACTTGGACTCGGTCGACTCGTTTGCAGGAGAGTCGTAACCTCCACGAACAACCTACACAATTTGACCTACTCGTTTTAACCGGGGACGTTACGAGGTGCAGCGCCTCCATACGTTATTTGGGCTTGGTGGATTCTAGAGGGAATCCTGACCTCCATGATCAGCCTACTCGGACTGACCTACTCGTTGTCGGACCTGAGAAGGGTGAGGCTGCAAGGGCTGACCCTAGGGGGTCCTGGCCTTCCTTGGCCGACCCCCCAAAGGAGTCCTAGCCTTTCGGGGGGTTGGTATAGAGTAGACGGACCCCCGGGGGGTTGTGGCCTCTATTTGGCCGACCTCCGAGGGGTCGGTGTGGCGATGTCGACCCCCGGCTGACCCCCGGAGGGTCGACAAGGGTGTTGGCCGACCCCCGGGGGTCTGCAATGGACTTGGCCGACCCCCTGGGGGTCGAGGCCTCCATTTGGCCGATCATGGGGGTCGACGTTGGCTTATTTATCCTTCGTGCGGGCCCCAATCTCTTATGAGTCTTTCAGGATATTTTTAGCTTATAACAATTGGCATAATAGAAATGCTTGTTTTTCAGTGTTGTCAAAAGTCAATCCAATGAAAAATAAATTGCAACCCACGAATAAAAAGATTCCAACAACAATCACCTACAAGAGGAGCATGCAATGAACGTGGCTGAGACTTACAATGAATGACCGTCTCTGAATTAGTCTGTTGAGTGCTTGGTGGGAAGTCTTTAGAGAAGGAAGTTGGAAGAAGAATCAAGAACACTCCACTTTTGAGAAAGTTCTCTTGTTTGAGAGATGAGTTACTTTGAAGATGAGTTACTTTGAAGATGGTGGAATAAGAATGAAGACCCTCCTATGCCTGCTATTTATAGTAGAGGTAAGATATTCAAACAAATAAACAATAAGATATTCAAACAAATAGACAATAATATCTTTTAATATCTAATATTAAAAGATATTTCTCTAATATCTTTAAATAATTATTTAATAAATATTTTCAATATCTTTTCATTAAAAGAATTGTTAATTAATATTTATTCAACAAATATTAATTTAAATAATATATCCAATGTATTAATTAGTTTCTCTTTAATTAAAATTAATTCAATTAATATATCCAATATATTAATTAATATTTATCTAATAAATATTAATTCAGTTAATATATCAGAAATTTAATTAATTCTTGTTAATTAGTATTTTTCCAATAAATATTAGTTCAATTAGTATTTATCCAGTATATCAATTAATTTTCTCTTTAATAATTATCAAATAATTATTTATACAATTTGTATGTTCAACATATTAATTAATTCTTTCTTAATAAATAATTATTTACACAATTAATTTATCCAATAAATTAATCATTCTTCATTTAATAAATAATTATCCAATAATTATTTATATAATCTATTTATCCAATAAATTAATTATTCAAATCAATAAATAATTATCCAATAAATTATTTATACAATTAATATGTCCAACATATTAATTAATTTCCTCCTACTAAATAATTTATTTATCCAATAAATTGATTATCCCTCATTAATATTTATCTAATAAATATTAAATTAATATATTAATGATGAAGTTTAATAATTTAAATTTAAGCTCCTATTAATTATGTCCAAAATAACCTGAAATCTAATCCCTCATCGTTAACATCAGACTTATTCCACTAAAGGTTTGTGTTGAACTCTCTCTCACACTATAGGAAAAGTTAGTGTCCATGGATATAATCGATCATCTGTCATATAATCCTTCACGAGTTTGTTCGTAATTCACATCTAGATCAAAATGTTCGTTCTACCTCTATGATTACATATTTCTCTTTAAGCGCCACTAAATCCTCTAATGAACAAGTTTTTTACAGTCCCACTATAAATGAATGTCTTCTCAACCTAATGAGAGGCGGGATCCATTTGTTCAAGATCCAGAATCGCTTCTTAAGAGAACAACTCTACTTCTTGCCAATATTAGGGAAGGCTTGAATCTTTCTTGTGACATTGCATTCTCAGCTACTCACTAGGATAATCTCCAACGTGAGAGGCTTATTGATCCAACGTTGTTTGACTAGTTTCACCCATGCACATCAAATGACGCTTTCATAAAGTAGGATTTCACAACTCACTCAAGATATATTCATATCACATTGACATACGATCCTTCTTAGCGAAATAGTTAATGTGAGTCTATAACGAAATTACTAGCTCGATCATAAAACTTCTAGTCCCGTCTTATATGCAAAAACTTCTTTTTGCATAGGCATCCCCACTCACATGTCTCTACATGAACAACCAGGATCAGGTCGTTTGCAACTCTTGCAATATGAGTCGCATCAACCGTGTTACCAGGACTTAGGTGCCCTAGCCTTAGTTCATATTCTCTAGACATTTTAGGTTATTAACTTGAAACTAGATCTATTTGTATGTTCCACCTATTTGTCCAAGTGTACATGAAAATAATCATGAACATATCGACATTAATCCAATTAATATGATAAGACTGAATGATGTTTGATAATATTAAATGAGCATTTATCTAAAATAATAACTATTATTAATAACCAAAATTTAACATTTAAATCTCTAACACTCAATGCTCGACTTTAAATACAAACTAGTAGCCTTTTAGTGCACAACCCCTGACACTCACATATGACAGAATCTATAGTTATACTCTGTACCAAACTATTAAAAACATTCCCGGCTTACTCTAAGCATATGTTGATTCTCTATTTCAAAATTAACGTGTAATACTAAGTGTGATAAACTCAAAACTAATAGTACTAATAAGTATAAAAATCAACAAGCATAATTAAGTGTAAGAGTAAGAGATATTGAACACGAGAAGTTACGTGGTTCGAGACGTATGTCTTATGTCCACGGGCATGTAAGAACTAGTTTAGATGAGACAATTTTATTAAAGGTTATTACAAGATTGAGCCTAACAACAAAAATACAACAAGTGTTTGCAAAAATATGAGAAACTAACAAATTGCCTAAAAGAAACTTAAACAAACTCCATCTTTTCGAAGCTTTATAACTTAAAAAATCCACTTAAAATAAAACCCTAAAATCTGTCGAAGAGGAGCTCCTCACCTTGATTCAAGCACAAAAAACACAAGAATGAGGATCTTCAAGTGGGAGAAGCAAACCCATTGAAGTTCCGTCCAAGATAGGCCGAAACCATGCCGAACCACCGCTGAAACTATGCATGCGAGCTGTTGCTGTCGCGCCAAACCGAGAACCTTTGTTCGGGTTCTCCTCTTTGAAACTCTCGGTCAAGATAAGGGGAAAGAGCACCCTTGCCCTTTTGGTAATTTGTTTCCTCTTTGAAAAACACTAAACACAATTAGTGGATCAAAAGCAATTTCTTTCTCAAATATCAATTGTATCAAAAGCTTAAACAAATGAGGATGCTAATGCCACATATTTATAATAAATCAAATGAGTGTGTATGAAATTAATGAGGATGGTTCCACCAAATCGTTACTTAGTTAATTTCATAGCAAATCAACTAATTAAGGTAAACCAACTAATCACTAATTAACTTATAATCTAAACTAACTAACTTTTAGCTATGTATTTCCCTAGATGATAGATCATGCATGAATGCTTTTTAATTAAATTTAATCAAGTGCTTTTTAATTAAATCAAATACTTAATTAAAGTCTATGTCATTCATATATTAACATTAAAGGAATCAATATTTTAATTATACATATTGTGAACATTAATCTTTTTTACTAATAATTTTAAATTGATATATAATAATGAAATAACTAAACTAATAAACAAACGACTAAGACGCGTGTTATAGAATCATGTCCATCATTTTGAACACGATCTTGTAGAACGATAGTGGAGTTGCTGTTTGCAAATCAAAAAGAAAATGGAATTACACTGTTCCTCAAAACATGCTAAATGATGCTTCCAAACACCCACATTTTACAGGTTTTTCTCACCTGATAAATGTTTGGCTTAAATATGATTTTTGTCTCTCCACTTTATTTAGGTATTAAACTTTTAAAATAAAATTAATATTTTTTTTAACTTTAATCAAATTTAATTTATTTTGAAAGTTTATAAATTAAAATTGAATATTAAAAAGTTAAGGAATTAAAAGTTTATAGACGAAATAGAACAAACTGCATAAATTATAATGTTTAGAGAGGCGATCATAATTCTTAATTATTTAGGTTCTATTTTACGTAACTTATTTTTAAAAAAATAAGCTTATCGTTTCTATCTGTCCTTTATTTTAATACTTTTTTAAATTATTCAGAAATAAAAATAAAAAAACAGCCAATTTTAAAAACAAAGAAGCTCCTTTGTTTGCTTTTTATTTTTTATTTTTTAATGAAACAAAATGTTAAATCACTTTTTTTGTTTCAAATATTTTGTTGCAATTCCAAAGATTTCCTTACATAAGACCCAAAAAAAAAAAACTTTATAAGGAAAAGGTTAAGAAAGCCGCATGATTTTCTTTTTGTAGTTTCTTATTAAGTTTAATACTATATAAGCACTTCTACAAAACAATGATAATCCATAACACGTCATAGGAAAGCATCCAAGTGTTCATTCATTTTGAACTGAAAAAAAAGTGTCCATTTTTTAAATCTCTAACAAATAAGAAAATGATAGAATTGTTATTGATTTTTAGACGACAAAAAAAAAATTGAATTAAGGGTGTGTTTAATGCAAATTATTATAAATGGTGGATTGTTATAAACATTGTTTGGAATATATGTTATCATACAAAAAAGTTATAACAAAAGATATTTGAGATGCAAATTATTATAATAATAATTACGATAAATGATGGTTGGGATGCAAGTTATTAATGTAATACGAGTTAAAGTTATATTTATAATTATTTTACAACATTACAACTTTTTTAAATATGTTTTATAAAACATAATAAATAAACAAATATAACAAAAATATAGCACAACAAAGTATTAACTCTTCCGAAAAAAGTGTTCTTACAAAAAAGGCACTTATTATAGTTCTTTGAGATAATATAGGTTAAAAAACTTGAATAGCAAGTCTATGAACTGAGAGGTGTTTGGTATGAGATTTTGAAAGAGTATTTCAACTTAGTATTTACTAAATCCTCTTTAAAAAAATTGCATTGTAAAATGAATTTTTAATTTGCAATCATTACTTTTAAATACTTTAAAAAAAATCTTCATTCTAAATACTAATTTTAAATATTCTTAAAATCTCAATCTAAACAAGTTTTATAGTGTAATCATTAATAATCATTACTTCTAAAATACTCAAAATAAATTTTCATTCTAAATACTCATAAAAACTACATCCAAACAAGCTTTTGACTGCAATCATTACTTCTAAATACTCAAAATAAATCCTCATTCTAAATACTAATTTTAAATACTCTTTAAAAACTATATCCAAACAAGCTTTTTATTGCAATCATTACTTTTAAATACTCAAAATAAATCATCATTCTAAATACTAATTCTAAATGGTAACCGCACATATTTTTGCTCCAAAAAATTTAAGGTTAGTTTTGTTATTTTTGGGCCTACTTGGGACTCCGAAATTTATTTTGAATTATTTGTACTTAAATAAGTCATATCTCGAGAGGTGTGAAGTTAGAATTTGAAAACTTGAGGATATTTTGGTTATTTTTAACCCTAAGGACATTTTGATAATTTTATTTAGTTTTTCCAGCTATTATAAAAGACTAAAAATGACTTTTTAGGTCATAATTTATTAATCACAACCGAAGCTTTATTCTCTCAATTTTTTAACATTTACGTTTACTGAGGACAACATTTTCAGTGCAGCCTTCGTTATCAGCTCAGTGGCCAGTGCGTCCTCTCCACGCCTCACGAAGGGAATCACTAGCCTTCGTCGTTTTCTATTCGCCCAATTGTGAACTGAAGGGTGAAGTTCAACCAATCAGCGTGCGCGAAAGCCCTGCTTTCATCAGCGTTTTCACGTAGGCCTGTCCCCCATGTGTGCCACCCGTCGTTGCCGAAGACCAGTCAGGAGACGCCGCGTGTTGAGCAGCGGTTCACCCCTGCCTTCGTGGAGCTCACAACCAATCGACGAGCTGCTCATTTTCCGGCCTGCAGCCTTTGCCTCTCGAACCTCACGCACCTCTGGAGCCTACTAAGAATGAATCAGCGTGCGCCACGTAGACCCGAACCTGCAGTTGTTGTCTCCTGCATGTCCGTTTCACGCGTCAGCCACCCTCCGTCCACGTGCCGCCGTCGACCTCGCCGAAAAAATTTCGGATAGTGTTTCTTAGGTAATTTTGATGCTCTGAGTCCGATTTCTATAGTTTTAGATGCTAATTTTGACTCGTTTACCCTCTTTTAGCCAGTGAAACTTAGGAAAGGCTTCGAAATTTGCGGTTCTAGCATTCTATGGGTGATTTAGCGACTTTCGGCCAAGGTAAGAGAATCCTACTCTTAGCTTAGGGTCTGGTGAATAAATAAAAGCATGTGTATGTTAATTAGGGTGAAATTATATTGTTGATTGCATTGTTTTCGTGTGACATAGTTGAAAGTTACTTCTATTCTTTTAGTATGTATGTATCGGTTAAGAGATGAACAGAATAAATGATATACAATGAACTGGTCGTATCTATGAAATTCACGAGCAAGTATTGTATTGAAGGCTCGGAAGTGTCATTTTCGTGCAAGGATTGCCCCAGAAGTGCGTAATGGAATCTAGTGGGGCTCGAGAGTTGCATATCCCATCAGGGTAGCCCTGGTGTCACCTTTACTATCCACTGAAGACTCTGAACTGCAGGATCCTATTGGGACCCCGACAATATCATTTTTCATGCATTGTCCTCTGGATTATTATGCATATATAATTTTGCTTATGTAGATCTCGGTTATGGATCTTTACTGAGTTTCTTAACTCACCATATTCTATGTGGATCTCCACAGGTACGCATGGGCTCTACCGGGATGGCTGATCAGGAGCTGTCAAAACTATGAGCCTTACTAGTGTGTCGATTCTTTTGTTTCTTCTGCATACGGTTTACTTAAATTTATTTGACTTAGAGATATGTACTGGATTTATATTTTTACTTTTTTCTCCGTTATTTTAGAACTGTGCACCCTACTTTTATGGTTTTACAAAGTATTGTCATTCATTCAATAAATGAGGTATTTTATTCATTTGTAAAAAGTTGTTTATTCATGCATCTAAGGTCCTAGATGGAACCCTAGTCTAGGTCGGGTCTTTGCATAAATACTCCTAAAATCTCAATCCAAACATCCAAGTGATTTCCTTAAGTAATATAGTTATTATAAGTTTGAGTTGATAATCAATTATCATATATCAAACTTTTGAATGAGTATTTTTAAGGATTATGAATATAATGTTGCACAGTAAAATACTTTTTTTTTAAACTAATATGAAATTAACAACAAATTATTCTAAACAAAGAACAAAATACACAAGTTAAGCTGTATTAGATGACTTTTTCTATATAATTAGTTTTTTATTATTAGAAAAAGAAAATTTGAAATATTCCTAATTATAGCGGGTGATCATCAAAGTTGCCCTATTTTGGTCACACACGAATGTACAGTTATTTTGCTCTTTCTAATTTATGCGATTCTACCATTTTCATTTGATTCATTATTCATATTCATTGTAATTGCCTCCTCCACTGTCATCACTTATTGCCAAGACAACCTTTTTCTTCCTCAAATCTTTTATCTTGTGGGATCTCACTACAATCGGCAATATATATACAATCAGCCTATTTACAATGAACTCTCTAATTCTGGTTTATGTAACAAAGGACAAGCGTGAGCTAGGGAGAGAAGAGAAGAAATTGTCAGGCGGCGAATTGGATAGCACTAGCTGCGAGTCAAATAGATGAGCTCTTAAATTTAGGTGTAACAACCGGTTGTTTATATTAACAACCCCAAACATAGATTGGATTATAGATTGGATTATGATAACTCGAACCCCAGTTTTGTAAATGGGTCCAAACACAACCTAAAGGTATAACCAGTTCGACACCAGGCAAAAATCGCAAAATTATATATATATTGAAATAAGAATACATTTGTGATTACATGTCAACCAAGAAAACTAATACCCAAAAAAAAACAAAAAACAAAAAGCTACCACTTCAAAAGAGAATGCAATAACTCTGCTTCAAATGCTTTTCTCGTCTGATCAGTTTATTTAAACGAGCAGAACAGCATTTATACAGCCGTCATTCTCTGGATTATTGGTCACCTGAGCATACTTCCCTGAAAACACCACAAACAAAATAATGTCCATAATTCAGCATTACAACATAAACTACAGCCCAAATTAAAAAAATAAAAGTGAAATTTTCAACCAAAAAAAATAATTATGAACCAAGAAATGAAAATCTTTACCCCATACTACTTTGCCAGCAGGAGTAACCAAACCCAGTTCACTGACATTCACCTAATTAAAAGAGAAAAGAAAGAAATAAGAGACTACATAGAAAA
This sequence comes from Cyclanthera cordifolia, assembly GCA_037832605.1. Taxonomy (NCBI): domain Eukaryota; kingdom Viridiplantae; phylum Streptophyta; class Magnoliopsida; order Cucurbitales; family Cucurbitaceae; genus Cyclanthera; species Cyclanthera cordifolia. The sequence continues at coordinate 7,898,574 of JBBMEG010000024.1, forward strand.
AACAGAATTGACTGAGAAGTAGTTGATCGTTAGAGCAAATATTATACCTCAATAATGGCTCCCTTGGTCATGACACCCAGAGAAGTATACATAGGACCATTTGGATTTTTCTTCACTCCAATGATCTCAAGATTGAAAGTGCATTTGAGTTCAGGATGTGTTACATGTGCTTTTGTAAAGCGAAGCCCTGATGGGCGAATGAACCGCTCATACTTGGGAGGTTTTCTTGTAAAATTTGCCCCAACAAATGTAGCTTTGGTGACCATCCTCTTCCATTGCTTTGCTGTAAAATGACATAGATCCATGAATTGTTGGTATCAATTAAAACACTGTACCAACAGAAAATAACAATCCAATATAAATAATGTGTATAAACAATTAAAAAGTCAGATAAGATTACTTACTTTTCCTTTTACCAGTTCTTACCACTTTAAACATTTCATCCTCGGCAACAGGCCTCACCTGAACAAGGAAGGAAGACCAAGTACGGATAGTCAGATCAGAAAATAGCTTCTTTTTTTTAGCAAACTCATGATATATGAAAGAGTTGCTCAAAAGATAGATAAGGGAAGAGAATGGGGAAGAAGTGAAATAGGGAAGGAGATGCCAACTATATAGGCAAACAAAAACTAGGGGTGAAAAAAAACCAAAAGGGATAAACCGGAAATACAAAAATACTACACTTAAGAATAACCGCTGTATCAGCACAATCAAAAGAATAGGGTGAACCATGTGAAAAAATAGTACCCTTACACTAAAGATAGGAATATTTGGCAATCACAAAGAACCCTTACCTTAGGCAGAGGGACTTCCCACTTTCCAGCTTTTTCTTTCCTCTTTTGCTTAATGGTGTTGCTAAGAACCTATTTAATAGTATACAGTCAGATACCCAAATAGAAATGCTTAATAACCAAATGCACGAAAAAAAAAGGATAATAATAAATAAATCAATCAATATTGCATACTTTTGCCCGAGCTGTATTTTCACGATCCAATAGATAGGCAGGAAGAGCACCTTCCTGAACATCATCATCAACCTTGCGTCTGCTTGAAGATTCCTCATGCATAGCCAATCTGTTGAAACGAGCATACAGTAAGTACCAATTGAACTCTCAAATCAAAACATTCAAAATGAATTAATGCCATTTAAACTTCCGAACAGCCTAATCAAGTGTGTGCCACTTTCATTATCAATATTTTTTGTGTTCAACAACAATTAGGAGTGAGGAGAGTGGAACCTTTGACCTATTGATCATGGCACACAATTACACCCACTGAGGTGCCACTTTAATTATTAATACTACCACAACTCTGATCTACTGTTTCATATACTAGATGCACAAAAGAAGTATTCAATGTTTATCAAAACTTTTATAACACTTTAGCAAATCCCAATTCCCAAATGAAAAACAAAGTATTGACAGAAGGATATAAACTAAAGCCCAGAAATCCAAAAGTTATAATTAAAATATATATATAAGAACAGGAACATAATTTTAAGAGAATCCATAAAAGATACTCACGTTTTCTTCATCAAGGCCTTCTCCGCATAACGTTTCTTGGCGAACATCTTACCCTTAATACCCAGAGCCTATAACACATTCAAGTTCGATTAAGAAAGGGTAAGGCATTAACAACTAAATCGAAGCGGAAACTAACAGAGGGAACTCAAACCAACCTTCTGGGCCATAGAAGATCGTTTGTGAACTTCACGAGCCTCCTTCTTGCGCTTCCGCTCAAAGTGATCATGGCGATAGCCATTTCGCTTCCTGTGAAGCTCAATGTAATCTCCCTGCGGCTGTTAAACCACAAACGAAAAACCAGAATTAAACGGCAATTAACTGGAAACGTATAAACATTAAGCTAATGTGATGAAGGGAAAACCATGGCAAAAGTTCAGAATCACGCCGGATTGTTGAAGAAGATAAACCCTAGAGATTTGGTTAAGAAAAGAATATGATAAACCCTAGAGATGTCGTAGACGAAAGCTTCCTCTCTAGATGAACCCCGACCGACTCTAATGCAACTGTACAGAGCGCGTTCCTCCGACTAGGAATGTTGGGCCCATATTAAGCCCATTCTTTGTTAACTCGGCCCAATGGTAAGGGAGAAAATGAAATATTCAAGAAACAAATAAACAAAAAATACCTTAATGCTATGAAACTTGGAATAAAGTACAGATGGAGAGTAAAATAGAGATATATATAATTGAAGAGAGCAAATTAGAAATCACTACAATGTGATTATTGGCTATAATGTGATTATCATAGTTTTTTTAGTACGTATTTTACATTGTATTTTACATTAAAGACACTATTGCTCTCAAATAAAAATATGTAATGTTAGTGTTGAACTAGATTAACACGAAACAATGAAATTATTGTGCCACTAACTCTTTCGGTGTGTGATTATCATAACTAAATCCAAGAGGAGCGGGTAATACAAAAGAACCAATTTAGTGAGTGAATGTGATACTAGTAAAATGATTGCTAATTTTCAAATGGGAAAAATTTTATTTTAAGAAAAAAATCATTATTTTGAGGAAAACTTACCAAATTAAACAAATCTAAAAAATAATTATATAATCACTTTCAAAAAAATTATAATCACTTTCAAAAAAATTAGCAAATGTAGTCGTATTAATCACTTATTTTCTTACAGTACAATATTAATAATTATATATACTAATATTTTAAAATTTGATTACATTTTTTTTTGTAAGAATAATACATCCAATATAATTTTTCATATTTCATTACTTTAATCTTATAACTTCGATGAGATGTTTTTGTTTTTAGTTTTTTTTTATATATAATATATATTTCAATCTAACATTTATCTTTATATGAAATTCATAAATATGTAAATTAAAAAAATGAAGGAAAAATAGACAGACACTTGGAACTAGGGTAATGGATAAAATCAGATCTACATAAACACCGGTTGAATTATCCCTCTTTGTGTTAACATTTTTATTATACTATACAAAAGTAACTAAATATTAACAAAAACATGAACAATGATTATAATCTTATTCAACACCACGTCACGGGTTCAATGCTAAAAATCAATATTTGAGTCTCATTTATTTGAGAGTAGTTATACCATCTATGTAGGTTTATAGCCATTTTCTATGTTGATGGCGAAAAATGGTCAACGGATATCCACAGTTGGATTTTTATTATCGAGGACGAAAGCCTGCAAAAAAGAACACTTTTATGACACACCGGTGTGGTATGAGCCACAAGGCCTCCGATGCCTAAGTCAGTAGGAGATTTAGGAGAATAATTTAAAGGACTTTAGAACTAAGAATGCCATAAGAATACTTAGCGTAGGTTAGCTTAAGATTCACCCCCTGGAATGGAGAATGAACTGACTTCATATAGCAGTCAGTTTCGTAACCGCTGCAGCTCACTTATGGACGGCTTAATGGCTGGCCGTTAGAAACGTCTATCATTAAGCCGGGTATGAATACCGGCGTAACTCCTGATCATTACCCTTTGGAGGTGTAACGACTTTGACTCTGAAGTTACTTGGACTCGGTCAACCTTGGTAGGTCCTCACCTCCACAGCCGACCCCTTAGGGGAGCAGCCTTCTCGTTGTAATACTAGGACGCTACGGGTGTGCAGCGTCTTCGAGCGCTACTTGGACTTGGTCGACGTATCCACAGGAAAGTCATAACCTCCACGACCAACCCACTTGAGCTAGCCTATGTAGGATCGAAAGGCAACACTAGAGGGGGTGAATAGTGTTTGCTAACTTTCTAGTTCCTTAAAAATAATTTTATGATCTAAACTTTGTTAACTAAAAACACTCAATAAATAAATACGAGATGCAATAATAAAGTAGCGGAATATAAAAGTTAAGAGAAAGAGAGACACCAAAATTTTTGAAGTGGTTCGGAAAATCCCTACTCCACCCCCAAGACTCCTTCTTGGGCTTCTATTGGTGATCCTCTTACGGGTGAGAACCAAACCTCCACGACCCTCTTTTTCCTAGGCTAAAGAGAAACCTAAA
>JBBMEG010000024.1:7902691-7916979 GCA_037832605.1 Cyclanthera cordifolia
AATTCGAGTTTGTTATCATCAAAATATTAATTAATTAATTAAAATTAATTAATTTGAGATAATAGCCAAAAAGCCAAAAAGCCAACAGCCTACTCGACCGTCCTCCTCAAAGGTCGGGTTTGGACTCGGTCAACCCTTACGGGTCCTCACCTCCACGACTTATCCACTCGAGTTGGCCTACCTCGTTGTAACTGGGGACGCCACAAGGTGCAACTTCTCCCTGCGTTACTTGGACTCGGTCGACTCCTGGGGGAGAGTCCTAACTCCACGACCAACTCACTCGGATTGGCCTACTCGTTGTAACCCTGGAACGCTATGGGGTGCATCGTCCCTAAACGTTACTTGGACTCGGTCGACTCGTCCACATGAGAGTCCTAACCTCTACGACCAACCCACTCGGGTTGGTCTACTCGTTGTAACAAGAGACGCCACAGGGTGTAACGTCTCCATGCGTTACTTGGGCTTGGTCGACTCTAGGGAGAGTCCTAACCTCCATGACCAACCCACTCGGGTTGACCTACTCGTTGTAACGGAGGAAAGCAGCGGGGTGTAGCGTCTCTAAACGTTACTAGGACTCGGTCGACTCTTCGGAGAGTCTTGACCTCCACGACCAACCCATTCGGGCTGGCCTACTTGTTGTAACTTTAGGATGTCGGTGCAGCGTCCCTTATCGTTACTTGGACTCGGCCGACTCATCCACCGGAGAGTCCTGACCTCCATGACCAACTCACCCAGGCTGGCCTACTCGGCATAACTCCTGGTCGTTATCAGCGGATCCAGTCGTTACTTGGACTCGGTCGACTCTAAGGGAGTCCTGATCTCCACGACTTTCCCCTTAAGGGGTGTTCACCTTCTTTTGCCGGACTCGGAAAGGGTTGAGACTGTAAGGGCCGACTCCTGGGGGTCGAGGCCTTTCTTGGCCAACTCTCAATGGAGTCGGACTTACTTGGCTGACCCCCGGGGATCTACATGGGCTTGGCCGACCCCCATAGGGTCAAGGCCTTCATTTAGCCGACCCCTTGAGGGTCAAGGCCTCCATTTGGCCGACCACCGCCGACTCGCAGGGGGTCGGCATTGGCTTGACCGACCCCCTGACCTCTATTTGGCCGACCCCTAAAAAGGAGATGAAGACTCATCTGCTAAAGTGACAGCAGGAAACGAAGTAGACGATAAAGAAGATGAAAACAAACTTATATTACCTGTCATATGAGCAGTGGCTCTAGAGTCGATTACCCATTTTAATGACAATGTAAGAAGACAATGATTATTACCTGAGTTGGCTAAAGTTGCAGTAGAAGGATCTGCAGATGACGACTGCGATGATTTATTCGACACTCGAAGTTTAGAAAACTTGTTAGTAGCAGAAGCATTATCACTGGATGCAAGGTGCACTATTTGAGACGGCTTCGTCATTCCATCGAATAAGTAACAATATTTGTTGATTTAGAATATTCCATTCTCCTTTGAAATTGAGAGAACCCAGTGCTTTAAAACCATAAAAACTACCTAAACCTGTAGTGGACTAGATTGCGCAAAAAATCCAACAAAAAAACAGCCCGAGAAGACGACCCACGCGCTCCCACGTGCGGCCACAAGTTGCTGCGACACAACTTCCGAAATATGCCTGCGTCGTGAACTTCTAGAAGCATGTGCAGCTTTGTTACTTATCTTCCAGCCATGAAATTTTGACACGATGTAGATCGTCTCTAGCGATTTTCAACAATATATTTTGTGTTGAAAACGAACATAAAAAAACTACGAAACGTATGTTTTTGGATGAGTGGCAGTGTTGTCTTGAAAACTGCATTTTTGAACTTTTCTCCTCACGCACTCGATATGTGTCAGATGGCCACCAAACTTTGTAGTACTATAGATCGGTTCTTGGGCTATTAAAACCTGGCAACAGTGATGGAAAATTCTAGCTGACGGCAGTTGAGGCGGTCCTGGCAGATCTCAGCGAATTGTTTTTTCTTTTATTTTTTCCAACCCTAATCGCAAACCCGCTCTGATAGCATGTAAACTTTATTGAGACGTAAAGAGTCGTCGTACTTTTATTATTAGAAGTAATTCCTTTATATAGAGTTTACATCTTAATCCTGATCCTAATCCTAATCATAATCCTAATCCATATACTAACTCTAACAAGTTCTTCGTTTGTCTTTCATTTGTATATGATCCCTCAGAGGGTTTTTTTTTTTTTTTTTGTAAATCATTCTGGTAAGAATTTGATGATATGACTTTATTGGAGGAGATAATTGGATATTTGGTGAAGACTGTAATGTCACTCGATGCACATGGGAAAAATCACATGATCATGCTATTTTCAGAAACATGAGGACTTTCAATACCAAAAAATCCGGAATTATAACTTATCATACATCTCATTGCAAAATGGTTGTTTCTTTTGTCTGGATAGATATTTAATATCAAATGGTTGCTTACAAAAGTTTCGCGATGCGACTCTTAGCAGATTGTCGCATACTACATCTGATCACTATCCTATTGCAGTATCATTTGGTTCTATTGTTTGGGGACCTAGTTCTTTTCGTTAAATTTTTTTTTTCCTTCAAAATCCAGATATCAAGACACTAGTCGAAGATTGATGAACATTAATAACCCTCTTGTTGGGTGGCCGAGTCACAGTTTTATGATTCATCACAACTCCCGTCATTAATATCTACCATGGATAAATTGGAAGATATCAGGCCTCTTTCTCCTTCTCGAGTAGAATCTCGTAGATCTATTCAAGAACAACAACCCTTTTGTTATGTGGTCGAGCTTCCTTGAGGTTTATATGTACCAATTAGATTATCATCCAAGAGTGTATTGTTCGTAGAGGTGGAAATGGTTTTACCATTTTTCACAACTCATTCAAATTTGTCTATTGATGATGTTTGGCATTTGCGAATGCGTAGAAATTTGACTGCATAGAAGGTATAGAATGGTCTACTATGTGTTGCTATCTAGATTGTTTCAAGTTCTATAAAATATTGCAGATTTGTGCATTTGGCCTTTAGAACACATATATAGTTAATTCATTGACTTTGAGTTTGCTTACTAAATGTGTTCTGATTGATAAAGATAAACTTTTGTGCTCTTCCGGCACTAAGAGGAGGAAAGGTATCCTACTCCGTTAGCTGCCATTTTCTTCTCTCACCCTCCTCCAATGCAGTTAGTTTTAATTTTGCAAAACTTTCCCTCTCTTTCACAGCTTTCTCTTTCATCGACACTGCCTATGTTTCTATTTTTCATCACATGCTCTATTAGTGCTTCTTTTGGCATCCCTCTTCCAACGTTGACTTCCTCTCCTCCGGCGGGGTAAACTAGGCCTTGCTTCTACTCAATATAACGGTTCCTTTACATTGTTAAGGTACATGAGAGTGGAGTAAAATGTTATGAGTTATCAATCAAAGAAAATGTTGCCTATATTTGTTTATTTTAACAATCTATAACTCCATTCTGGTCTACATTAGCATAGACCTCAGAGGAGTCACCATCAAATAATGTCAAGGTGGCCACTGTTCATTTTCACTTGAGATCACAAGTAGATTGTGTAAGTTGAACATCATTAATGGTCGTGGTGGTCAAAATTGGTTGGATGAACTAAGTGAGAATGAGTTCAATATACACGATAGTCATTTACTTAGGAATTAGTTTTCTACGTATATCTTTAATATCCAAATACATAAAGATTAGGATTTAGTTTTCTGCATGTTTCTTTGATATACAAATACGATAAAATGAGACTTTATTTTATGAAATTAGTTGAGGTGTACGTCCAAACATTCAGAGCTATAGAAACCCGCTTATAGTATTGAAATGACCCCTAGTTATAAAGGAAACTCTTCCTTAATCTATTTTTGTGTGTACGAATATTAATAATCGAATATGTATAGAATCAACGTGGAACATATAATCCTTAAACATTAAGGTGGAACAAGCAAAATACACATTTCATTTCAGTTACAAGATGATCTAAAGTGTGAGAATAGCTACAAAAACGGTGTCGCTCAGCAATCCATCCTAATGACCAAAACGACAACGTTTCCATTATTGTACTATTTGTCTTTTCTGTGTAACAAATTGTATATGTGTGCTCTTGTGAGAGGCTGTGAAAACCAATTGGTTATTTCCAGCTCTCTATTTGTTTATCCTTTCCCTGTACTCTGATATTCATTGAATACAATATTCAATCTTTGATATCTCTCTCTGGTTTGTTTTCTTTTAATTGGTATCAGAGCTAGACGATTCCCATGGAAGAAGAATCGTTTGCAACAACTGGAGAGACGATTCGTCAGCAAGCTTTTGCCTCTACTACTTCGGTGTTGAATGTGGTCAGCTCATCGTTTGGACATCCATTGAGCACGGTTCTCACTGTCAAAGCTCAATCAGAAAAATTACTTATTATGGCATGGGATGGTTTTTGTCATACTAAAGGACAAAAAATTGAAGGATGTGTGCTTGGAACGAAGTCTAAGCCATCGGAAGTTGTCGAAGTTGTGACAAATTTGGGAAAGGACTTGTGCCCTAATGCGTTAGTTGGCTGGTTACTTTAGCTTATGACTCCGACAATTGCTGCATTCATTGAATACAATATTCATCGATCTTTGATATTTTTCTTTGATTTGTTTTCTTTTACGTAAAGCATGTTGTAAATGTAGCCATAATTAACCATAATCACACTTTGATCAGCTTATTTTGTTAGTTTTAAGGCTATTTTGGTTTGTCCATGTGTATTACTCATATTTCTTATCTTTTTATTATTATTATTATTATTATTATTATCATTATCATGAATTATGTGTGAAAACCATGTTGATTAGCAAGGTGGAATATACACAATTTCCAATTTAGATCTGTTTTTCTAATTAATTCAATATTTTATTTCATCCTCAAGTATTGTCCATTAAAAATATGCATTATTATAGTATCTTCTTTTCTGAATATTGAAAGTGCAATTCTCATTCTGTTTATATGCAAAATAATGCATTTTGAAAAAGTAAATTTAATTAAGATAATAGAAAGAGAAAATAGTTTGTAATTAGAAAATGAAGGTGGAGTCCATAACTACTGTTATTTTTAATTAATTAAGATAGTAAGAAACGTTCAATAACTTAACTAGTAATTAAAAGCAATTCAATGAGGTTTATATTTTCTATAAGTTCAACAAATTAATTACTATTTTATAAAACAAAGCCCAGTTTGTCCTCATGGAGGTGGCGCAGTTGATGGAAGATTTTGGCTCGAGGGGTGCTCCCTCTCAATTTTCTTGATATATTTTGGGAGTCGTTCTAAAACTTTATGGTTGGAAATTGAAAGTTAATGATTTAAATTTATTGTGATTTTAAAAAATAAAATAAGAACTATTCCTTTTATAAAATATATGTAGTGGACATAGGATTGGGGAATCGTGGAAGATAGTGTAGGGTTGTTTAGAAGAAGAAGAAAATGAAATGAAGGAAACCACAACCCTACAATCCTAATCTTCAAACCCTATGGTTTTTATTTGATGATCTGCACATGCTTTGCCTTTTCCAATTTATCAACATCTATTCTCTATTTTTTGCTTTCAAAACTATACATTATATTATTCAATACATTCCAATTGCAAGTTCTTTATTTCTGATCTCAAGAATTACGTCGACAAAAAAGAAAATTCAAGGTTTAAATTACTTTTATTAATTAAACATGAAAGCTTGAAGCTTGGTGAGTTGTCAAAAAATCAAAAATGTAATCATTTTACTTATTAAAGTATAAATGTGTCTTTAAGTAAATGTTTTTTCTAGTAAGATATATGTCTTTCTAGTAGAGGGGTTTTCATTCAAATTTAGACTTAAATCGCATCAATATATATTAATTTGCGATTTCAAAAGAGTCAATGTTAGTTTTATAATTTTTTTTGGTGGTTATCTAGTTCAAGCCCACGTCATGAAGTCGATCTTTAAAATCAACTCTCATTTGCGAGCAGTTGTACCTTCTATGTCATCAACATTAATAATGCATTTAATCTTTGATAGTTAGAATCAATTTAAGCCTCCTTCACATCACTTTGTCATGAAGGGTTCAAATTCTTCTTTCCACCGCTTGCTTTTGGCTTCTCTCATAAAGATAAATATTATTAAAAGAAAAAATGATAAAAAAAAAATAAAGGTTAAAAAATTATTTTGGTCCTAATTTCATAACATCTTAAAAATACTAAAACAAACAATAGTTGCATATAATATTTTCAATAGTAAAAAAAAAAAAAAGGTAGGTCATAAATTCAAATCGGATTTTTTTTTTTTTAGAATAAAAAATGTTTGTTATTGATAATCCATATCCTTAAGAGAGACAATAATAATGAAAGAATAGAAATTGATATATATATACTAATTAATTATATAATTATATATAAAAATAAAAAAAGGATTTTTAGTGTTGAAAATATTAGAGAAATTAAAAGCACCTAACCTCCAATAATTCAATGGCCCGAGACTCTTTTGTTGACACTTCTCCTTCAACTCCCTTTTTGCTTTCTTGTCCTTCCCAAAGTTTATAATTATTATTATAAAGACTTCCGTTTTCTAACCTTTTACCCTTCTTAATTCCTTGCATGTGTTTCCTTTTAGACCATGTGTTTACTTTTTGCCCAAGTTTTCAAAAATTATTTGTTTTTGTTTGATATTAAATAACCATTTTTAATTATTTATCAAACATTCTATTCAATTTCATATTAAATTCATCATCAACCGTTTCAAATACCAATTTTTCAAACAAGTAGTTAATTTCCTCAATTATTATTAACATAAATTCTCAAACAAATAATTAATTACTTCAATTATAATTAGCTTCTCTTCTCTACTTTTTTTTTCTACAAAAAACAAACATATGATTAGTTTTAATAAATTCAATTTTTTTTTTTTTTTTTTGTGATTTGGATATCAATACGTATAAATATAAGAAATTGAACCTTCTATCCTGACTTAGGCTTTGATGTGGTTTATTACTCCCTTAAGGGCGCGTTTGGGCTGTCGGGTTGAGCTGGGAGGGTTCCCAACCCAGCGTTTGGCCCGCCGGGTTCTACCCGCCCTGATATGGCATGTGTGGGCCATGCACCGGAATAACCCAACTCGTAACTTTGAAATGTTGATTTAAAAAAAAAACTTGAAAATATTAATAAAATATTAAATTAAAAATATTATTTATTAATTATTTTATTTTTTATAAAAAAACAATCTATTTTACTTTTTATAAAAAAACATCTCATCATTCACATCAATTACTTTTATCGCAACCCAACCCACCACCTCAAACACCGTTTTCTTAACACTTCTCACCCCAATCCATTATCTCAAACGCATTTTTCTAACACTTTTCATTTCATCTCATCTCATCCCTTCCCATCTCAACCCACCCTATCCAAACGTGCCTTAGAAGTATTATGTGTGTACTTTTGACCAAGATAATAATTTTCCATATAAACAATTAAGTATATGAAAAATGTATTAAAAATATATATATTTATATAAATGATGATTTTAATTATTGAAAAAATATGATAAATTAAAATTTTGTGATATTATTATCTAGGCAAATGATAAAAAATATGTATTACATACTTTTTAGAATCGAGAATAACACTAAAGAAAAAAATGATTGCTCGAATAAATATGTTTCTAATTGAGTGTTAACAACTATGTAAAAAAAGGCAATAAAGATAGTTAACATTATTAATTGCTTCGAATCTTCTTTAAATTAAATTATTTTTGATGACGTAAAAATTACACGAGGATCATATCTTTAAAAAAATGGACATTTAAACTGCGTCGCAAGTTTTGCTTCTGTTATTTATGATGGTTGGGTTTGGCAGCTTGTGGCGGTTTGAATATTCTCTAATTAACCCAATCATAATACATATATGTCCAATCTCCACCACTAAATATTATCGTTCAATTAAATAAAATTTAAAATTCATAATCATAATTCTTCATTTCTCCTCTCTCCAATCACAAATTCAAACGGTTAAACGGATAGTTTTTAACATTATATATGTTAAGAAAATTAATTTATCATATTTTTTCAATAATTAAATCATCATTTATATTTAATTGAAAAATGAATAGCTAGTGGGTAAAGTAATTGTCCAATAAATTCACGTTGTTTATTCTGGCTAATCTCATTAAATAATTATAAATTTATCAAAATTTAAAAATAAAATATATTTATAGATATTGATACTATATTATAAGAAAATACATGATATATAATATTCATTAATATAGTAATTATATTTACTAATTCTTTCAATAGTGACTATATTTATAATTATTTTCGATATTTAACTGATTTGGTAAGTTTTCTAAACTCTATTTTAGGAATAAGCATATAATCATACACATACTTTTATTCTCCAACATATTTTCAAAATCAAAATCATGTAACTAACTTGAAAATCTAAAAATAAATCCCTCCAACCAATTAATTAGCTGCTTAGTTTTTTACTTAACCTTTAATAATAGTAAAGAAAATAATAATTGTACACAATTATTTTGTAATAATTATTTGCAATTGACCAAAAAGAGAGGTAGTTCATGAATGAAATAGTATACTTGAGAAAGACCAAAATGAAGAATGTTTGGGTTGGAAGGAAGCTGAGTCATCACACACAAATTAAAAGCATCAATTAACAATAATTAGTGATGTTTTATTTCCTAACTACTACTCCTACTACCCTCTTATTTATTTCATTATAATTTTATTTTTCTTTGGTTTGGTTTTTACTTCATATATAGACTGCTTCTTTCACTACTGTTAATTTTTATTTTGAAGTGAAACCTCTATAATGTTGTCTATTACAAGCTCTTTTATTTTTAACACTTTTAATTATTCACTTTAGATCTTTCAACATTATTCAATTTTCTGTAATTGTAGGAGATATATGTTATTTTTATAAAATAGTTACTAACGAACTTAAATTTTAAAATATTTACCTATACTAATATTGTATTATATATATAAATCTTAAAATATTTGCATATATTAATGTTGGTTTCACGTTAAAATATGTAATTATTTTTTAAATTTGACTAATTTGGTAAGTTTTCTAAATGGATACGAACTATTAACTAGTTCACTCTTAATTTTGGATTCACAATTTGAACTAAAAATTAATCTGGTTGATATATATCCGCATACATACATATGATTTGTTTTTTTACTAATTTAGAGCACACAAAGGTATATTTAAAAGTGTGTAACTATTAATTGTGGCCATACCCTAGGATGCCTTATCAGTCAAAGCTTTCACACATGCATGCGTTTTGTATATACACTATCACCTAAAATACCATTTTGAAACTTGTACATAGAGTCTAAACATTTTGTTTAATTTTTTGATGTCTCCCGGTGGCTAGCCTAGGGATAGACGTGATCACCCTGAATATATAATGTGACTATCTTTTTAAAAAAAAAAAAAAAAAAAAAATTTAATTAGTCTTTTTATTGTTTTAATTTGATCTAATTAGTTTCTTTCGTTATGTATGTGTGGTCTTTACAAATCTTAAAGTTAACAATAAAATTTGGGAATTTGATGTAGGTAACATATTTGTTAAGATACATTATAATTATAGCACAAACTTATCAAAAATTTATTAATAGCAAATTTTTTATTTTTTTTCCCCGTGATTCCAGATTTACCTCCGGTAGACTTCAATCAGTGTTCAATTAGTGTACTGATTGACTTCAATCACTTAACTAATGGACTACAATCACTTTATTTATAGACTTCAATCACTTAACTAATGGACTTCAATCACTTAACTAATCGACTTCAATAACTTAACTATTAGGCTTCAATCAGTGAACTGATTGGTTTTAATCAAATAATTAATGAACTTCAATCACTTAACTGATCTCATTTCAATTACTTAACTAATCGAATTCAATCACTTAACACATGCATCATACCGATTAGGGTTTCAAAATACGTACCGATTAAGCGTTTGAAATAACAAAGAGAAGGCGATTGAGAGATCCGAGTCTTATGAAAATCAATTTAGAAAAATAAAATCGATAAAAGAATCGACTGAGAGAATGATAGAAAGCATTGATCGACTTCAACTAGTGTGCTGATAGGCTTCAATCACAAGCATTGGTCAACTTCAATCAGTGTACTGATCGACTTCAATCGGTGTACTAATTGACTTCAATCACCAGACTGATTGAATTCAATCAGCGAACTGATCGACTTCAACCAACAGATTTCAATCACTAGACAGATCAACTTCAATCATTGGACTAATCGACTTCAATCACTAGACATATCAACTTCAATCACTAGATAGATCGACTTTAATCACTGGACTAATCAACTTCAATCAGGTTTTGGACTAGGGACTTTTTGGTCATTTTGATAGGCCCACCCAAAAAAATTGCTATATATATATACAAATAATTTTAAACTATACACCAAATATTTATGATTTTTTTAAATATACATGGAAAAGCCCCATAAAATTTCCATTCAACAAAGCAAACAGAGAGTTATAAATAATTTCCCAAAATTTATTGAAACAATACATTGTTAGAGACTTTTTTTTTTCCCTATGGAGAATCAATCATAAAAATATTGTTTTATTCAATATTTAGACAAGATTGAATCTAGGGCTTTAGTTCGTTTAAAAAAAAATATCAATAATTTAGTTTTTATAATTTGAAAAATTAAAATTTAGTCCTTAAAGTTTGATAAAATTTAAAAAATAGTTCATCGTTTGTAATTGTTGGCGAATAAAATGCATACAAATAAGTTATTTTTATGTTCAATGATGAAAGTGTGAGGTAAGTAAATAATTAGACAAAAAATACATAATATATTCATACATCACATTTACGTACTCAATTCATCTACGATTTTACCAATAACGTGAACTATCTTTTAGATTTTATCAAATATAGAGACTAAATTTTATTTCTTCAAATTATAAGATTAAATTTTATATTTTTTCAGAGACTAAATTCTATATTCTTCCAAACCATAACAATTAAAATCTAGATTTTCAAATCATACTGACTAAATATTAACCGTGCTAAATTTATAATTTATCCAAAATAAATTAATCTCAATTTTTATTTTCTTGAATTCAATAATAAAAAATAAGATTCAAACATGCAACTTCTGATTATTATTAGACTCTAGAAATATTGTTAGAAGTCTGATATTATTGACACATTAATGTTAAGGTTTATTAAAATACAAAAACGAAAAATATTTTTTGTATATTATATTATGTATAATATAAATTACACAAAATTGATAATTATGAAGCGTAGAAATTAAATTCCATCATCCATAAATAAGACATTGAAATCATGATTGTGTGGACATAAATCAGAAGCAGCAATATTAATCCAGCATCGCCGGTGGCGGAAAATGTCGAAAGAGTGTTCACACCACAGCAAGAAACGGCCAAAGCTGATCCGGCGAATCTACGCCGGAATCCTAATCTTCCTATTCCTAGTCCTCCTCACAATCCTCCTTATTTGGGCCATTCTTCAGCCCACAAAGCCCAATTTCGTTATCCAAGACGCCACCGTATTCCTCTTCAACGTCTCCGCCGTTAACTTCCTCTCCTCCACCATCCAAGTCACCGTCTCCTCCCGCAACCCCAACGACAAGATCGGAATCTACTACGACCGCCTCGACATCGCCGCCGTCTACCGGAACCAACAGATCACTCTCCGCACCCTCATTCAGCCCACCTACCAAGGCCACAACGACCTCAACATCTGGTCTCCCTTCCTCCTCGGCTCCAACGTCCCCATCTCTCCCAACAACGCCGCCGCCCTCGCTCAGGACCAGTCCGCCGGCACCCTCGCCTTCGCCGTCAAACTCTCCGGCCGCGTCCGCTTCAAGGTCGGAGCCTTCGTCTCCGCCCGCTACCACCTCGACGTTAACTGCCCGGCCACCATCGTCTTCGGTAATCCTTCCCCTGGTATCTACGTCGGTGATAACGCCGTTAAGTTTCAGCTCGTTAGGCCCTGCGCCGTCAGTTTGTAAACGGCGGTTCCTTAACTTTGGCCGTTTCGGTTCTTCACGCCGTTAGCTTCGTATATATCTCTCTTATCTTATTATACAAAATGGTTCTTGTGGTTTTACTTACTTCTTAATTTGGTTTTCAAAATTTTCGAATTCTCAATTATTATAAATTTAGTCCCTAAATTTATTAGGTTTAATGTTTGAAATTTCAAAAATTTTAAATAGAAATAAATTTGGTTTTTATGAACAATAAGACCTTTTTTTTTTGTTCTGGTAAATCTGTTTATATTAAAAAGAACCGAACATTTTGAATTTTAAAAACTAAATTGGTACAAACTTTTCAATTTTAGGGACTAAATTTGTGATTTAACCTTAATACTTTTAATATATTAATTTTTTCATAAATTAAATTCTTCGAAAAAAGAGTTGAAATTTGTTAACTAAAGAATTGATGAATGGTTAGATTGTTGTTTTATTAACCATAAAACAAGAATTTAATGATTTATATCAACAAATTTCTAACGACTTTTATGTAAGAATTTATATGAGGAACTTTAATATATTGAAGATAAAGTTGAGAATTTGAGAAAATTAAAAACAAGTTTAAGAAAATAAGTACTAATAAGGCATCATATATTATATTTAGTTTTTTTTTTTTTTTTTTCAATTTTATTCTGCAAGACAGTTTTTCATTTGATGAAGCTGCGTCGTTTAGGCGTTACGTTGGGATAAATATAATTGTAAAATTTGAAAGAATAAAAATAAAGAGAAAATGTTGTTATTATTATTATGATTATTATCATCGTCATGTGAAATTTGTAGAGAGAGCCGAAAAAAAAGGGCCGATGGCTATTTGTGTAATTTTCAATTAAAGTTGTATTTAGAATGGAACTTTAATATAATATTTAAAGATTGACGTGACCTTCGGAAGTTCCGGTGTCATTTTATTTGAATAATCATCTATTAATTTGGGTGAATTATTAATTTTTCTATAATTTAAAAACATATAATTAGTCAGGAGAAATATAGAATTTAGTTTTATTTATTAATTTATAAAAACTTAAAATTTAATCTCATGATTTGAAAAAAATAGAACATACTATTTGAGAAAACCTACAAAATAGTTCATATTATTTGTAAATTCTAAGTGAATTGAGTATGTATATGTAACATCACATTAATGATATGTTTATTTTTCTCCAAATCAATTATTTTATTGATAAAGTAATTGATTTGAAAAGACAATCAATTAAACACATAAATAATTAATTTTTACGTATTTTATTCACTAGTAATTACAAACAATATAAATTATTTTTATATTTTATCAAACTTTAAGGATTTTTCTAATTTTCAAATTATAAAAATTAAATAGTTAGATTTATCCAAACAAAAATCTAGATTTTTAAATTATGGGAGGAAATTTATTATTTATCCTAAAATTTGTTTTGATTTCTAAAATTTTGTGCTTATTGTATTGTTTTTTTTTATTCAATTCATGAATATTTTATTTAAATTTTCGGTAATGGACAAATTTCGTTGAAGAGTACATACGTAATAGGTCCAATATCCAATGAAATGTGTAGTTTTTTTTTTTTTTTTTTTGTTACAAATGATTAAAAAACTAAACGAAAATGACAAAAAAAGAAAAATATATATTTTAATGAAAGTCCAGGAATCAAACTAAAATATAGAAATTTAGAATATGGTTTAAGTTAGTGTTATTACTGTACTTTGATGGCTTGTGGCAAGTAGTTGATATTAAAATTAAATTTAAAACTATATAAATAAGAATTGTATTTTTCATTAGGAAATAAAATGATGCTTGAAAATTTGAGATGCATTTAATTAGAAACATGATCCATCTTAAATTGATTGACACTGTTAATTAATATGATTCAAATAATAAAAGAAAATTGTGATTGATTAAAAAGATTGAGCTTTGTTTTACTTAATTATAAAGATAGTTAGAATATTTTTAATTTTTATTTTTAAAATCAATTAAAGAAGAAGGTAGAACAACATTAATGAATAAAACAAATGAGATGATAGAAGGTAAGAAAATGGAAAATATTTATGAGGAGCAACAAAAATTCTATAGTAGAAATGAGAAATCATCTTGGAAGTTTGTGCAAAAGCCCATCCAAAATCAAAGTCTATTTAAAAGTACCATTATTTTTATTTTATTATTTTTTAAAGGGAAAAAAAAAAAACAAAGCAAATTAAATAATTGGGATGGAAGGGTGTAGGTGGGGGTGGATGCACATGGTAACAG
>JBBMEG010000024.1:7935005-7952857 GCA_037832605.1 Cyclanthera cordifolia
TAAGAATTATATATTTGTTCTAAAATGTGTATATATCCTGATATTTGTATATACATTAAACTTATCCGTCAAATCTAAAAAATAATTACAAATAAAGTCATTTTTAAGATAGTTATTATAGTTATTGATATTAATGAAACCACCATAGAGTTACCTAGTTGTCAAAAAAAAACTTTGAATGTTTAAAATGATGGGTTCAATCCATGGTCGTCACCTACTTAGGAATTAGTTTCCTACAAATTTTCTTGATATCCAAATGTTATACAGTTAGATAGTATGTTCCGTAACAATAGTCAATGTGCGTGCAAGCTAGCCTGAACAGTTACAAATATCAAAAAAAAAAAAAAAAAATTAATGAGTATTGTCATATACTTTCTTATAATATTGTTATTAAGAAATAATGACTATGAACTTAAATACTTTAAAATTTGTGTGTATATTTGCAATTATTTTGTGAAAATGACTAATCAAATATACTTCAAAAATTTTGGTATGATAAAATTTCGTCGTTCTTAACTATCAATGATCTAAGTATTTGAAAGATATTATTCATGTGTTAGTGATAAAAATGTGAGTTAATTGAAAATTAATTGATTTATGCATGAATGGTAAACTAGCACGTATTTAATTTGACACAATTTGAAATGACAATGATTACATTTTTTTTTTTATCTACCAGTATGTATTAAATTATAGTTTTTAAAGTGATAAATACTAAATTTTAACTCTTTAAATCATAAAGATTAAATTTTAAATTTTGTTTTACTCTTTCCACATATTAGATTCTAACCGTTATACCACTCTTTTTACGAGTTCAAGAGCAAATTCAATCATTTACACGAATTATGATCAAACTGTTACAATTAATGATTGGAATTTTGGTAAATAACTCACTAACTCTCTCAATAGAGTGGATAGACACATTTCCCTGTCACTAACCAATATTCACTACACAATCTCCAAAATATATCCAACTTAAAAAAAATATATATCCAAAATAATTCTTATTCAAGTGGTTTCAAAAATAAATTTGGCAACAACTAACCCAAAGCCCAAATTCTAAACTATAAAAACAGTAACGTAAAACATCTTCACTTCAAAACTCATGGATACATCTTCACTTCAAAGAAAGAAAACTCCAACAACCCATGAAAAAAAATTAGAATCTAATCTCTAATATTCGATAAAATTAAAAAAAAAAAAAGAGTTTATGTCGTTCGTAAAATGAATAGAAGTTAGTTACTTATATGTTCAAGGATGAGAATGTGAGTAAGTAATTAACTGAACAAAAAAAAAAAACACACACATCATTTCATATATTGAAAATTATATTTTAATTCGTATAAGATGTACGAATGACATGAATTACTTTTAGATTTTATCAAACAATAAGGATTAAATTATAGTTATCAAAACCATAGTGTCTAAATTATATATTTCAAAACGGTAAGTGTTAAATTATATATTTCTCAAAATTATATGGACTAAATTCTAAATTTTAAATCATAAGAATTAAATTTTAATTTTTTTTTTCAAACTATATAGACGAAATTTATAATTTATTAAAAAAAAAAAAAGAAAAGATTATTGTTTTTATTTTTATTTTTATTTTTTACTTTGAATAATAATTAAGGAAAATAGACTATAACTTTCGTATATCATTAACACTTTTTGTTACCACATATATCAAAATTAAATAATATTGAATGATAACAAGATAATGTTTAATGTCAAAACATGCACTAAAGCAAATATGAATAATAACCCAACCACTCTAGTTTATTTGAATATTTCATTACATATACTAAAGGATATCAAAAGAATGAATAACACACTGATTATATTGTTTGGTATTAATTTTATTCACACCAAAATTACAAGATCGATCCTAATTTATTTGAGGGCAATAGTAATTGATCGGTACTATTAAATTTATATATATCTAAAAAAACATATATGACTAAAAGAAGAGTATTTTTTTTATATTATTTTTCAATAATAACGAATAAAAATAGTTTATCAATGTTTCAAAAAAGAAAATAATTTTTGTAGAAAAAAAAAAAAATTAACTCAAAATGAGAAACATTGTATATGCAGAGAATTTTAATGACAGATCAACTGTATTTTTTATTCTTCATTCCAGCCATATTTAAAGCCAATTACAAATCTTAAAACAATGTGCATTAATTGCCACTAGTATCCCACGATTAAATAAAATATTAAAATTTAAAAAAATGAGAATTAATAAATAATAAATAATTTCAACCATTTTGATATTCAAAAAAAAAAAAAAAGCATTTGGGTTTGACTATGCAATATGAATGGGTTCCAAGGGCCAAAGTGCAAATAGTTAAAAATGAATTTTGTTCCACTAGTGTTCCCTCCACATCCATGTAAACAAATTTCCCTCCTCCCATCTAAAAGCTATTCCTCAATCCTCACCTTTAGTTTCAATTTGATCTCACAGAACCCTATTCTTCTTCTTCTTCTTCTTCTTCCTCAGCTTCTCAACTTTCATCTCATTTCCGTCATCAGCTCATAATTTCTGCAAAATCCATTGTAATTTGATTTCCATCATCCTTTCGATCCTCCATGCGTGGCGGCTATCGAGCTCCGAACCGGTCGGAGCCACTGCCGCAGTCCCAAACTGCACAGATCCTGCCGCCCCTCAAGCGGCACCTTGCTTTCGAGTCCACCAAGCCGCCGTTCCTTCCTCCGGGAGATTATTACCACTTTTCCGGCGGTTCTTCCAATGCTATTGATCAACAATCCGATGCTGTCGTTGTTAAGCCTCTTGTGAGTTCTGCAATTTGTTTATTTGCTTTTATCTCGTCTGCATTGCTGCATAGTTACTTTGTTTCTTTCAATTTCAATCCGTATGTTGGTTCCTGTACCATTTCGTATTGATTGTCCCTGCTTCTATGTTTTAAATTTCTTTATCCGATGGTTTTGACTTTAGAATTGTACTTTATGAAGCTTTCTAGGTGGCTTAATTCGTGTATTAGCCACAGTCCGAGCTGATTGAGAATTTATGTTTTTCTCATCGTGGTGAATCATTATCATTGTTTACATGTCTTTTTTTACCCTGTCCGTACACGTGTGGAAAGTTATTTATGGTTGGGGGTTTCAAATGTTGGTGATGAAGTAACCATCATGTAGTGGTCAAGAGAGTTTTGAGTAGCTAAAAGTGATTGGTTCAATTCATGGTGACGACCTACGACCTACCTAGAAATTATCTTCACGCAATAGGTCCCGTGGCAATAGTCGAGGTGGCATAAAATGGCCCGGAAATTATGGTTGTCAAAAAAATGTTGGTGAAGATGTCTTTCTCACTCCTTACCAAATAAAGTTTGCTTGTTATTAGAACTACTCATTTATGTTTTTCACTTAAACATCAGTTAATTATGATTACAATTTATCTCCCGTGTTGTAGATAGATTAGATATTAAGGTGCATACGAACAATAATTTATTCTTAATGGTTATCAAACGTTGAAAGCAGACTTGTAAGACACTAAGAATGTAATTTTGCTTGTTGATGCAGTTGTTTGCACAACTCACCACGATTATCATTTAATTGTAAACTATTGCTAGTTTATTGAGTTGTAGGTAGTTGACCTTGTAAGTGTCTAGTTGTAGAGAACATTTGTACTGAATTGATCTCTTAGTTTCCATTTCAATTGCATTCATATCATAATACTTTTTTTTTCTTTTATTATGTTGGTTGATATAGTTAGATTTAACACAATCTATGAACTTTAGCTTTTTCGGGTTGTTTGTTAACATGATTTAACCTATTTATGGGGTCCTACCTAGTTTGTGATAAACCACCGATATTAAAAGTCTATACACTGAGGGGGAAGAAATAGAATTAAGAGAAAGTGGGGCCCGGGCAATTTTTCTATTTTGTGCACAAGGAAGTCTATGCATGTTGGACCAATTGGGTGGATAGAAAAGACCCAGAGGAGTAGTATTGAGGGGTAGTATTTAACGTTCTTGGTTCTTTTTTAAAAAAAAATTCTTTTTCCCTTTATATTATGTTTTATTTTAGAATGGTATAATCTCTCTTGAGAGAATTTGAGGAAGGAAGCTGATTCGGGCATACGGCTAACTTCACCTTTGATATACATAAATAAATTATTGTATCCCAACAATTTTGGTATCAGAGCCGTCTATCCATGGGGAGGGAAACGTGAAGGTGTCCTCGAAAAGGACCTTCTCCGACAAGGGAAAATGAGTTGTGGAAGATGGGTCTACTACCAGACCGCCCAAGAGAATGGGTTAGCCGTTGGAAGAAAGTGATCAATCCCTTACAACTACCGATAAGAAAATAGAGAAATATGGAGTTGGTGCACCTACATCCGTGAGGTGCCTCTATTTGACATGATGTTGAGGTTGCTTGAGGTACCCATTTTTGAAGAGGAAGGAGATGAAGACAGTGATGGGTGGTTGCACAAGGTTGAACGCTGTTTTGTGGATAACCACTTGCCGAACAAGGTACTTTATCTCGAGGGGGAAGCTCTTGACTGGCATCGATATGAAGAGGATCAATAGCTGATTCCATCTTGGACACAATTTCGTAAGCTTCTTCTTGAAAGATTTGACTATAGGCACACAGGAATAAGTATGTACGATTAATGAACTTGAAACAAGATATCACCATCCGGGAGTATCACTGCAAGTTTGAGCGTTTCGCAGTAGGCATGAAGGACCTTAGTGAAGAGGCTTTAGAGGGAAAGTTTGAAAGTGGACTCATAGAGGAGATCTAAAGCGATATTCGGAAGTTGCTACCACTGGGCTTGTAAGCCAAAAATGATGATGTCCCAGTTGATTAAGGACGATATGATAGTCCAACAAAAGAGGAAGGTGACTCTAGGCCTAACGAAATCGGCACCAACACCAATTGGGTCTGATCAGGTAGTAATACGAGCAGATTAATCTGGTACGATAATCCCAACTTGCGAGCTTTTAGCCCTAACATACCAATTGCAGGAAGCAATACGATGCAAACCACATCATTGACTTTGATTGGCTCTACGGTTGAGGGTTCACTGACAATGTTGATTAAGGGACTGGTGTATAAACGATTGTCTGATAATGAGTTACAAGATAAGCGCGACATGGGGTTGTGCTATAAATGTGATGGAAATTTCACTCACGGTCTCCGTTGCAAGTAGAAAGAGCTGTAAGAGCTTGAGGTTGTGGTTGATCAAGTTGAACATGATGATAATATACAACTCGGGCTGGAAGTTGAAACCATTGTTGAGCCACAGATAGAGGAAAATCGAGACACTGACTTGGAATTCAAAACATGGCTGCCTTGTTTATGAACTCAATGGTGGGGCTGAAATTTGGCTAAAACTTAGAAAATGTTGGGAAAGGATCGATTGTTGTGATGTAGTCGTGTTAATTGACAATGGGACAACTCATAACTTTATATCAGAGATAGTAGTGAAGAAAGATAATTGCCTATTGTGTCTTCCTCAGGCTGTGGAGTGGTACTTAGAACAGGGAAGTCTTATTGAGCAACGAGAAAGTGAAAGGGTGTAGTATTAACACTCTCAGAACTGACGATAGACCACAATTTCTTTCCATTATCCTTGGGTAATGCAAACGTAATATTAGGGGTCTCTTGGTTGGAAATTCTGGGAAAGGTTGTTTTCGATAACTATTCATTAGAAATGGCGTTTCATATTGGATATTGGCAAGTGCAACTCCAGGGGACCAAGGCTTGGTGAAGTCTAAAGTTTCATTGAAGTCAATGTTGAAGGCTTTTGCCCAAGATGATCAAGGCTTTCTAATAGAACTCGATGTGAAAGAAATCAATGATCAGGGATTAGTGGTGAATAATTCAACCCTACAAATGGTAATGGAAAACACCCGTACAGAACTACATGAAGTGTTACAGGCATTTCCCTAAGTTTGAGAACACACCATCAAACTATAAGCGGGATTAGGACCGATTAATGTGAGGCCATACATTAGAGATACTCGCTGTTGTAGATGAATGAAATCGAACAATTAGTGAATGAGATGTTGGGGATGAGTTTGATACAACCAAGTAAAAGCTTTTTCTCCGGTCCGATTCTATTAGTGAAGAAGAAAGACGGCAGTTGGCGATTCATTGTGACAATACCCGGAAAGTTTCCTTTACCGATGGTTGATGAATTAATGGATGAAATGTTTAGGGCTTTGATATTTTTGAAAATCGTGACACCATCAAATTTGGGTTGATCCTTTGATGTGTGTAAGACAACTTTCCGTACTCATGAGAGCTACTATGAGTTCTTAGTAATGCCATTCGGTCTCAATAACGCCCCATCACCTTCCAATTAGTAACGAATACGTTACTTCGACCGTTTCTGCATAAGTTTGTCTTAGTATTCTTTGATGATTTCTTAGTTTACAACATGTCATTGAGCATGAGGCACACTTAGCCACAATTTTGGGAGTCTTACTAGAAAATCAATTTGTTGCAGATGGGAAGAAATGTCAGTTCGGGGCTACCATTAGTGGGGACACTTTTGTCACCTGTTGCGAATGGGAAGAAAAGGCATTTACCATTCTTATTTTTTTCTTTTTGAGGTATTCTATTGTTATGAGAACTGTGTAAATTCTCTTGAGAGAATTTGGGGAAGGAAGCTGATTCGGCTAACTTCACTTCTGATATACATAAATAAATTGTTGGGTTCCAACCATTTGCTTGGACAGTATTTTTATCCCTTTTCATTGTTCTTTCGTTATTTTCCCAATGTAAGTCTTCATAAAAAAACATGATTTATCATACTATTCTTTTGTTAGGTACATCTCTATCCATTTGAATTCTGACGATCGCTTTTGTTGGGCATATTATTATGGTTGTAGTTTTGCTCATAAGTAAAGGACACTTATTCCCCTATTCAATTAATTATATACCTGACAAATTCTCTTTATATGGAGGTTATGAATTATTGATGATCTTAAAAATTATATCATTGATAAGCTTGTTTGTTTTGTTTTTAGAAACCAAGGCAGAAGAGCGTCATGTATAACAGTGTGGTTGAATCTAATAACTGCACTCATGGTCAGGGATCTTCAAAAGATGCTCTAAGTTTTGTACAGACACCTGTATCTGCTAAAGGAGGAAGGGTGTATAGTAAGTCGAAGGCTTCAAGGAAAATTACATCTGGGCCTCAAACACCTATCTCAGACACAAGTGAGAAATTTCTCTATCGGAATTATCTCGTTTTAATAATTTCTGAATTTAAATTATATAATCCTTCGATGATAAGACCCAAACTAGATTAAAATATAAAATAATAGAAAATACAAGATAACCAAGTTTTAATAGGTACTTGGACCCTCCCTCTTGAGAACACTCTCTCAAGCCCTAAACCATTCACCAAAATATTGCCTATCTTTCTCCTCACACGACCTCTCTATTTATAATTAAATTCTCTAACAAACTCTCTACCTAATTATTCATATACCCCTACATTAAACGTAAATCCTCTAAATGGCCAACCCTATCATGTGACTATTAATAATTAGTTTTCTCTAATGACAGGCACATATTCTCCTCTAACTCTGGCTGCAAACTGTCGATACGACAATTCTTTAGGTAACCTTTTCTTGCCAATTTAATATTATTCATTCTGTCATAGCTACATTAATCATAGTTTCTTGTCAAATCAAATGATGTTTTAAAAGTATTCTGAAACTTTTAGGTCTTCTGACAAAAAAATTCATCAATTTAATTAAGCAAGCAAGGGATGGCATTCTTGACTTGAACAAAGCTGCAGAAACTTTGAACGTAAAAACTCTTAAAATTTGGAACTTCTTAAGCTTTTATTTTCTGTTTTGTGGCGACTAATATGAGATACTCATGATACAGGTGCAGAAGAGGAGAATATATGACATAACAAATGTTCTGGAAGGCATAGGTCTCATAGAAAAGAAGCTGAAAAACATAATATATTGGAAGTAATGTATCAATTGATGTGTTGGTTCAATTCTTTTCATTTAGTTTTGTTAAATACCAATTTTGTTAGAAAGTTGAAACATATGATTTATTTAGAATCTATTTAATATTTGTACAGGGGATTCAATGCTCAAATTCCAGGAAATGTGGATAGTGATACTTCTATGTTGCAGGTTTGTAACTTTGAGTACTGTCTTTGGGTTTTGAAATCTTGGATTTTTTTTTTCAAGAACTATTTTAAAGGAAGGTATAGTTATTGGAATGTCTACTAATGATTCTATCTAGAACCTATCATGCATAACAGATAATTTAAGAGTGCACCTTGTATCCTGCAGGTGGATGTTGAAAACCTTTCTTTTGAAGAGCGAAGATTAGATGATAAGATAAGGTAGCATGTTTAATCCGTTAAGATAAGATTAGATGTTGAAAACCTTTCCCCTCGAGGTCCCAGGTTAGTGATCCACTCGTGACATTAATTTCTAGACACTCCCGTGTCTCAATTCCTTCAATGTCTCCCGGTGCCTGATTTAAGGATGGACGTGGTTACCTCGAGTATAGTGGAACAAAGTTTCGAATTCCTAGTTTCCAAAAGAAAAAATCTGTTATTAATTTCAATATTTTGCATCACAAATGATAAAACTCTTGTTTCATAATTACATTTCAGAGCATTGCAGGAAAGACTGAGGAATCTGAGTGAAGACGAAAATATTCAAAAGTAAAAGTCCTTTTCTGCTCAATTCTAATCAATTATCCACTTATTTTTAAATGAACATGATAACATGGCATATACTGCGTTTATGATAGATGGCTCTTTGTGACTGAAGAAGACATTAAAAGCTTGCCTTGCTTTGAGGTGAATTTGCCGTAAATACTCTATTTAAGCTAAAAATTTACTTCTAATTCGGCACTTGTATAGTCTCATTTTTGGTATTAAACCTATATGTTTCAGGACTCAAAATGCACTAGTCACATCCCAACTGACGAAGATATTTTATAAAGAGAAAAATGAAAGTAAATAACGGAAGAGATGAAAAACATTCGACAAAATTCCAAGAAGAGTTGGATCATATGATTTTTATCTAATCATTATTTTTTGCTTAAAACAAACCAACCTTCAGCTGAACAAGGAGATGCCAAATAACTATGAACTAAGGGTCTCTTTCGAAATAATAAGATTCAATGGGCATTTACAAAAATCTCATGTAACCGAAGTCCAAATAGATGAATTAAACCTAGCTAACGGCCTCACTTCTCCCATATCTCTCTTGATCTCTAAATTCTATTTACCTCATGGTTACTAGGTTATACAAGATGCTACTAGAGCTCGAGCTCTGCTCTTGTTGGTGATCCCTAAATTATACTATTATTCCTCTCATTCTGAATACCCCAATATCATATATGGGATGCAACTCATATTTAGACCTTTGTGAGTTGGTTTATGGTTAATGAAGAAGACTATGAACTTAGATAATTTGTAAGATCACGTGTTCGATTATGGTGTTCTTGGGTTAGATGAATACTGGTTAGGGTAGTGCCAGTTTGGCTAAAGGTAGAATAAGATGAAGGGGTGGTTTCATGGAAGGAAGGGTAAGAAAAGGCAGTG
Source organism: Cyclanthera cordifolia (assembly GCA_037832605.1). Lineage (NCBI taxonomy): Eukaryota > Viridiplantae > Streptophyta > Magnoliopsida > Cucurbitales > Cucurbitaceae > Cyclanthera > Cyclanthera cordifolia. The sequence continues at coordinate 7,944,568 of JBBMEG010000024.1, forward strand.
AAGACGGAAGAGAAAGCGGGATGCCTACATTACATCAGGAAAAGGGCGTTAATTAGGAACACCCCCAAAATTTTCTAGATTAATGGTGGATAGTTTGTGGGAAGATATTTGGTGTCAACTGCATTTGTCTAAAATAACTCAGTGGGATGATGTCAACTCGCCCATTCTTGTTGATGTCCCTCCTCTCTAACTTTACAGAAAAGTCGGCTGGTGGTATTCCAATCTTTATAACTATACAACTGCCTCACGACATTATTGCTTCCACATCACTAGAAAGGATTCAGCAAGAGGACATCTTTATCCAATTCTGTGCATTTGTTCTTTGATTTAGTCAATGTTTCTTATCCAGATCCAGGTTAGGCCTCCCAACCAGTATACATATTGGTGAGAGAAGAGTTGAAAAGAGAGAAGTAAGAAAATCAGATAAGCTCAAGGGAAAGTAGCAAGTTTGAATGTCTGGGGGAGACTATGTAACGAACTAAATTTAAGATGGATATACCTGGTGGGAAAGTACGTGTGACATGTGAGGTAGGTAAATTTTGGAATGGAGGCGAGAGCTCCAATGTTTGGCTTACATAACGGAATAGTCACTTCGAGTTCTTTCAAAAAAGAATTTGAGATGGAGAGAGTTCCATCGAATTAATGTTCTTTAATGTAATATAATGATTATGGGGCAAAATTTTAGGTGATATTAAAAGTAAGTAATGTAGTTGAACAATAAAACACTATAGTATAGAGTTGCATCTAATGTTTGTTAAATTGTTAATATATATGATAATATTCTTTTACATGAAAAACTGTACAGGTTAAAGTTCATAATTTGTCAACCTTGTAAAAGTCTTAACTATATTAGCCTTATTTTTGGTGCAGAATGAAACACTGATAGCAATTAAAGCTCCTCATGGAACCACATTGGAAGTTCCTGATCCCGATGAAGTAATGGACAAAGTTTTTGAGAAAACTATTTGCTATGCTTGATATTCTATTGATCTTAGTGAATTTAATAAGTGATGTTTTCATTTTCATCATGCTAGGCTGTTGATCATCCACAAAGAAGATATAGAATAGTTCTTAGGAGCACTATGGGTCCTATTGATGTATATCTTGTCAGGTATCATTTTCTCTACATCATTGTCTTCAGAGGTTGATACTTATATTAGATTATATTTCTTCTAGAGTCTATGTGATAGTTCATATATGGTCAAAATATCATTTTGGTCCCTAGACTTTTAAAAGTTCAATTTAGTCTCTAGACTTTCAAGTTTGTTCCATTTTTGTCCTTGAACTTTCAAATTTGTTCTATTTTGATTCCTAAACTTTCAAAAGTTCAATTTTAGTCCGTAGACTTTGGGAAAAAAAAAAATTTAACTTTGGTCCTTATTATAATTTTTTTTGTTAATTTTTCTTGAAAAATATATCATATTTTCATTTAAACTTTAGAAATATGTTCACATATTTTCTTTACTTGTATTAAAATTATTAACATTATTGAACCAATTTCACTTAATATTAATTTTAAATTTATCTTAAGGACTAATTTTAAACTTTTATTAAAGTCTAGGGAGCAACATTGAACTTTTGATAGTGGGGGGCCAAAATGGAACAAACTGGAAAGTCTAGGGACTAAAATTAGACTTTTGAAAGCCTAGGGACCAAAATGGACTAAAGGTGGAAGTTTAGGGACGAAAATTGTATTTTGACCTTCATATATTCATTTTCCTGTCTTTTCGGTCTGTTTTATTTCTTTAACTGCTACCATCTATATGCAAACTGAAAGAAGAATTTAATTGTCTTTTCATATTAAAACTTTCCTTGTTTCTTAGTCAATTTGAGGAGAAGTTTGAGGAGATGAATGTGGTTCAGCCACCTAGTAGCTTCCTTCATGCTTCCAGTTCAGGATCAAACGAACATCTAGCAACCGATGCAATTATTCGGGAGAGTAGTAGAAACGATTATGAACCTCAACTTTCACAATACAGCAGCAGCTGTGGTGTGAATGGATCAAGTGAGTTTCCGGGTGGAATGATGAAGATTATGCCTTCAGATGTTGATGTAAGCATATTATCCTTACATACTTGCACTATAAAAGAATGTCAAAAAATTAAGGACAAATTTTTGACTACATGCCCCTTTCAAGAAAAGAAAAAAAAGGAAGATTTCCACGTAGACAACTTTGCATATCTTTACACACACACACACTGGGTATCTCGGAGGATCCAAACATAAACACTGAATAAAAGAGTGAACGTTATATGAGATGATCATCCAATTAGTAGATACCCAGTTCTATTTTGCTTGGTTTGACGCAAATGACTTTGGTCGATGAGTTAAGATTATGGTTGATTGCTTTTTACATGTTCTTTTAACTAAGCAACAATTCAAGATGTGGATATTCGAACCTATAACCTCAACAATTATGCCTATTAATTATTGCTCTTGATGCCTTGCTTTTTAACATGCTTCTATTATATTATTGCAGAATGATGCAGAATACTGGCTGTCATCAGATGCTAAATTTAGCATTACAGATATCTGGGGAACAGATTGTATCTTTTTTTTGTGTTGCAAAACATATTTACACATGAATAGGGCATGTATGCTTATTGCTCATGTGGCAAAATATTTGTCACACATTCATTTAGCTTTCTAATAAAATTATTATCACATTGGAAAACTAAATAAATGTGTGGCAAATATTTTTCCACATGAGCAATAAGTGTACTCTATCATGTGTAGGTAAGTATTTCTCTTTTTCATAATTATCTTATTATTATTACTGTTGTATTACGCATATATGTCTCAATAAATCTAAGAAACAGGGATAAAAACCATAGAAAAGAACTGATTATAGAGTTGAATTCTTTAACTTTAGAGGGGACTTATGTATAGAAGAAGAATAAAAAAATTTCATGTATAACAAAATTCCAAAAATGTTTCCTACATAGCAGAAAAACAGCATTTTTGTAAAATGATCAAAATACCCTCGCCTCAATTAGTTTAACTGATAGCCTTCAATCAGTTGTCAACTGATAGCCTTTAATCAATAGTTTAACTGATAGACTTAATCAGTTTGTTGATAGATTGAGTAAGCTCACTAACCGTCTTCAATTAGGTTCTTGAAAAGAGAGGTAAAATTGAAATTTTTGAAAAACGAATAAAAAACTGCTATGTAGGAATTATTTTTAAGAGAATGTTATAATTAAAATGGGTGAATGAAAAGTTGCTATGTGGAGTAATTTTCCTTTAACTTTAGCTACAGCAGATAATGCATGGGATCAGCCAGATATGATTCCTCATGACTTTGTAATATCTGATATTAGTGCCCAAAGCCCAAGACCAGCAAGCCCACATTCAGAGACGGGCGAGGTGCCATCTGATACGAACTTGACTCAAAGGTGACAAAGAAGCAGATCCGACTTAATCCATTAATGATCTACTCTATCCTTATTACTCAAGAAGTTAATTTGTAGCCAGACAAACAGTTAAATCTTAACTGGAACTCAAGCACAGGTGTACAGTGTAATTTCATAACCCAAGTTAATACTGGGAAAATTTTCCAAGGCATGGTAAAGAATACAATCGTAAGGGCTGGGTTGGGCGTAGAGAGTGCAGAGGTTAGTATTTGCATATGCAATCGCGTGCTTCGATCTCTCTATTCTGTTTGATTGTTGATGAACTTCGGATTATTTCAGGAAATAGAAACAAACTTTTGTAAGGATGCAGATTGGGAAGAACATGTAAGATAGGTTTTCCTCAGGCCAGCAAGGGCATCAATACATTGGTAAAACTTTTTATCTTGAGTTTCATATTCATTTTAACTATAATGTGTTTGAGATATCTGATAAGAGTAAGAGATTAGCCTTTTGATTTAATTGAATTTTTTGTGACAATGTAACCTTGCTTTGAGTAAAACCTTTTGTTGTTAGCCAAAAATAAAGTCTATTATTTTGAAAAGCTATTACATTTTTTATCTAACTTACCCTGCTGTTTCATTCCATCAGGGTTTGAAGAAATTAACCAAACCGGTTTAAGTTAATCGATTTAGTTCGTTGGTGGTGGCCACTTTTAATTTAAAAGGCTAGGCAGAATAAAAGGCTAGACACTAATTATTCCTAAACATAAAACTATTGAATTCAGGGGTATTTTTAACGTGAATTAAAAAAAAAAAAAACTCATCCTTGCTTTTTTTTTTCTTTTTTTTTTTTTTTTTTTTTTTTTGTTAATAATATTTTCATTCAAATTATGTATTTTTCAAGAATATTCTTCTATGCGTGTGCGTGGATGACATGTTTGGCTACGGAAAAAAGGGACAAAGTAGGGAAAGAAAAAAAAAAACAAATAAATTAGTGATTGAAGTGATGACAATTTTGTAGGCTAAACAGTGAAAAATGATTCACTATCCTTTCTCATCACACCAAATACTATATGTATTTAATAGGATTATACCTGGGGTGATCACGCCCGTCCCTAAATTAGTCATCGAGAGATATCATCAAAGAAATTGAGACTACTCATTAATGTCACATACATGTCTCGAATCTGGGATCTTGAAACGAGCATACTTTTAGAACTCAAGCTATCAACTAAATGCGCCATCCTTAGGGACGTTAAACAATCACTTTTAAACATTCATCAAACTTTTTATCAAATTTCACATCAAAATATCATTCAACTATTAGTAACACCAATTTTTAAACAAACAAATAATCATATCAATCTGAACAAATAGTTAATTACACTATCATCAACTTCATTCATTTCCACACTACTATTTTCTACAATAAACACACTCTTTATAAACAAACAGTAGAAATCCCATCTTTTTCCCATGATCTCTACATAAATTGGTCTAAGATGTGTGTACAAAAAAAAAAAAAAAAAAAAAAAATCAAACTTTCTCTAAATTAAAGTGTCACGTAACATTTATCTTTAAACTTTGAATTTAATCAATTACTAAGTATTTTAATTAACTCTACTTTTCGAAATTGATTGGAAACCCACTTAACAAAACCATTAACAAGTTTTGCAGGAAGAGTTTGGCAAATATTTTTGTCATCTATCCTCGACAGGTATGAGTTTTACGAATTAAATTGAACTTCTAATAGTAAACGTATAAATTTCAAGAACATCACGTAATCATAATTTTATGACATTGGCTATACGTATTTAAGAATTAAGAGGAAAAAAAAAAAAAAAAACTTAACGTATCGAAGGGGGCAAGTCACTTAGATCTAAATAAGACTTAGAAGCAATAATAAAAATGATTTAAATTGATCTCTATTTTCTTTTCAATAATGCTTATTTTTGAAATATTTGTTTTATTCACTTTGTTAGTTAATTGATAAATACACCAATTACTATCTATAAATAAATTAGATGCACAAATAATTTTGTGAGTTTTGTGCCGAACCAACAATCTAACCAATATCTTTAATTTTTCAATAATTGCATAGAGCAGATATTTAATAAAGAACAAAATCATTTATTAAATTTTCGGTTTTGATTTCAATAAACATTTAATTTATTTTTCAATTTTTTGTCTCATTTTTAATTTGATTATTTAATTTGATTCAAAGGAATTTTATTTTGAAAAAAAATATTTTCCATAAATACCACAATATTTATAATATTTTTACTTCACATTTAAATATGTTCTACCATCAAATTTAAATTTAAATATATATGTATATATATATTTTTTTTTTAATATTTATAAATTCGATTTGATTCAATTTTTGTTGTTTCTTCATTCAACACCAAAATCAAACTAATTATATTTTAATTTTTTAAAATATCAAACGAAATGATTTAATATTCGATTGGATGGGATTAAATTGGGTCAATTATGGATATTTCCTTTCCCCTTGCTACAAACTCCTTCCTAAAGTAATAGATTTAAAATTTTAATTTCTAATTTATTTTCAACTGCAATGTGCTGAATTTTGTGTGTATTAAAAAAAAGGAAAAAAAAAACTTCAAATAATTGCAAATTGCTTAGCCGCCGAGTTTTTACCTTTTGCTCTCTCTCCCTCTCTCTAGACTTTTCTTGGTCTTCTTCGATGGCCGATTCCGCCGCACGAAAAACATATCCACCGCCGTCGCCATCGCCATCGCCATCTCCCTCAAACCTCCGCCGTAGAATCTCGATTCCCTCTGCCGTCACGCCTCTACATAACGGCACCGTTTCCCGTCCTCCCCCGTCGCCGATTGACTTGAGGCTCCTCTCCTCCAAGTCCTCTTCTCAATCCTACACCTCTCTCAAGGATATCCTCCCCTCCGCCGCCGCCGCCAACTCACCCACTGCCGCCGCCTCCACCGCTAACTCCGGCTACGAAATCTCCATCCGGAATCGCCTCGTTAAGCAAGCCGCTTGGGCTTATCTCCAACCTATGTCCGCTTCTTCCTATTCCGCCGGACCGAATTTCCTCCACCGTTTCTGGCTCCGAATATCCGTTGGAAATCCGATCGCCGGTTGCCTTGGATTCATCCAAGGTAGTATCATTCCGGCCATAATCCGAGCCATTCGATTCTGCATTTGCTTGTAATGGCGTCGATTTCTCGGGAATTGGTGTATTGACGACGACGACGACTTCAGCCGCTGTTGTAATTGACCCAGATCAATTTTGATTCCGCTGTATAAATCGCAATCCAATCCCTAAGGTGAATTGATTTTTTTTCCAAATACATTTACAGATACAGATTCCATTTCAACATTCGAATAAATTCGCAACCAAGAATTCCAGTTTCAATTTCAATATCAGTTTCTCTCTGAATTCGACCGATTTTTTTTTTTTAACTATTGTTATTATTTTTTATTGTACATCTAAATCTGTGGTTTAACTCGAACCGCCACTGAACTCTCCGTTTCGCCGAAATCTGGAATGGCCGCTGTCTGTCCAGCGTCTCCGAATCGGCGCGGGTGTATCCGACAGGGACGGCAGAGTCGAGTAGGTGCTCGGAAAATCGGTCGGAAAACGAGGGCAGTATTTTCGGAGGCGGTGGCGCCGCCGCCGGAGGTTGCTGATCGGTTCTTCTATGCAGAAATTTGAATTAGAATTAGGAATTATTCATGGGATGGTTATAAATGTCATTAATGATGATGATACTGAAATCAGAATGATTGGAGAGATTTTTTTTTTAAATTTTAAAAATTGTTTTTTTTTTAAATTTTAATTTTAATACAAATTAACAATGACATAGTTTTAATACAAAATTTAATTATATGTCAACTGACCTATAATTTTCTTTTTTCTAAATATAACTAAACAACATATGACGTCACAAATGTTAATAGAAAATTTTATGAATAAATGAAAAAGGGCTATCATGCATCCCGAAAACTCCAATCCATGAAAATGACACATCACCAATATTTCATCATGCACTCGCACTTCCAAAGGAGTGAAACACCACAATGAACTCAGACTACACTCTTAAAGGAATAAAACTCTGATAGCAACTCACTCTGCACTCTCAAATGAGTGAAACACATTAGCAATTTACTACGCCACTCTCAAATGAGTTAAACACTACTAGAAACACACTATTACACTTTAACCAACCCGGGTAACCATGCCTGTCCCTAGGCCCGACATCGTAATATATCAGGGAAGTGGAGACTACATCAAGATAGACCTCGAATCTAGGATCGGGAGGGAGCACACCTCTCGAGCCCAAGTCTTTAACCAACTGCACCACCCCTTGGGGACTAAACTATTGGTGTATTGGTAAAACTATGTCATTATTGATTTGTATTAAAATTAAAAAAAAAACTCTCAATTTTAAAATGACATATTTAAAATTGTTTTAAAGATTAAAATATTCAATGAAATTTTTAAAATTTTATTTTTCTTTTAATTCAACAAAATTTAAGAAGATGAATTTAAATTTGTAATTTTTAAGTCATGATTTTTTTTTGAATTCACCTTAATTATGGATTTTACATTAGGTTAGCTGAGTTCAATTTTTTTTTTTTTGAAAATCGACACTATTTAATATATTAAAAATAATATTGTGCCGGTTATTAATTGGTTTTTTAACATATTATTTAGGAAATTTAACATGGATATTCAGGTAGGAAAAAATTATTACATTTTCATCCCAAATCGATTTTAATTGCAAATATATTCGAATGGATTTTTATACATAAATGATTTTAATTCCAATCAATTTTTTGCCCTTTGACTTTATATGGTAATTTTTCATATTTAAACTTTCGAATTTATGTAATAATTTTCAAATAATTTAACTATATTATTACATTGAATGTTGTTTTTATTACATTTATTTT
>JBBMEG010000024.1:7952957-7968833 GCA_037832605.1 Cyclanthera cordifolia
CCCCCCCCCCCCCCCCCCCCCCCCCCCCCCCCCCCCCTCCCCCCTCCCCCACCTTAGAATGCCTTCCCAAACGAGTAAAAATAAAACAAGTTTTTTCAGTTTATGAAGGAAAGATTAGAAAAATGTCTTCAGAATTGGAAAGGTAGAATACTCTCGAGAGGGAAATGAGGTTTTGATTAAATCCGTGGGACATGCCATTTCGACCTATGCTATGAGTTTCTTTAGACTATTGAAATAATTTAATGAGGATCTGAAAAGGTTGTGTGCTAATTTTTGGTGGGGTGAGGATAATTATGAAAATGAAACACATTAGCTGGGGTAGGGTCAAATGTGGAGGGTTAAGGGGATGGGTGGCCTTGACTTTAGAAGTATGAATATGTTTAATCAGGCTCTTCTTGCTAAACATAGCTGGAGAATCTTGAAAAATCATGACGACTTTTAAGTAGAGTGCTTAGAGAGAAGTATTTTAAAGATGACGATTTTTTTGAAAGCGCCCATAGGGAGTAACCGTTCGCTGGCATGGTGCTGTAGTATTATGTGGGGTTGCATTCTCTGATAAAGTTATGGATGAAAAGTGAGAAATGGGACTATGATTTCCATTGGGGGACCCGTGGATTCGCAGAACAGGTAATCCTTTTGCTATTGGTATTAAGGATAACTAGGGGATATAATGGTGTCGGATATCATTGGTCCTAACTCTAATTGGAAAAAAGATATCATCCATTCTGTTTTTGGTGTTGATGATGCTTCGGTTATTATTAATACGCCTCTAAGAGGTTTGGAAGATGATGATGAGATTATGTAGAACCACTCTACAAATGATATATTCTCGGTGAAAAGTACCTATCCCTTGGCATGAATATGAGAATAGACTTAATCCTTTCTCCTATGAGCCCATAATTGGTAAAGCTTTATGGTCTAAGTTTTAGTGTGTTAAACTCTCCTTTAAGATTAAGATTGGGGCGTGAAGCTTGTTAATGTAATTCCTACTAGATGTAATATTCATAATAGAAGCATGGACATTTATGTGTGTTGCCCGATTTATGGTAGAAGTAGAGAATCTAATTTAAATATTAGATTCTCTACTTCTACTATACCCGATTTATGGTAGAAGGAAATGCATATTCTTAACTGTTAAGGCTTGGATTATGCATTTCCTTCGTTTACTAACCTTTGCAGATCTTTCAGGGCAACTGATTTGGGTGTGGTTTCTTGGATTGTCTCTTTTCCCGAATTGAGAAGGGTGAGCGTGATAAAGCTCTAATCGTCATATGAAATCTATGAAACTTCAGAAATTTGATTGTTAATAATAGATCTTCTTTGGAACTTTATATTCTTCTGGGTCTGATGGATAAGAATATTAATGTTCATTGTTTGATTTGTGCAGAGCATTGGACGGGTTCCGATATCGCTTCCAAGGCTCAGATATCATCCTCATTTTGTGAAAGGTCGGTCCTGATGGAAGTTAGCTCTGCCAGAGGCATTGAGGCTAGGTGGAAAGCCTCTCCAAATGGGGGTGTTGGAAGTTGAATTCTCTGATGTGGCATTGTTCTCTGGAAAGGAGCATTGTGTGGATTGTTCGTGACTGGTGTGGTATGCCCAAGTTGATTAGGTGGAAATCAGGCTTGAAGAATTTGACTGTGAATCACTTAGAAGGGATGAGATGCAGACTATCGTCATTGATTGCAATATTTCATGGATCTCCCCTATCCTAATGGAGTCAGACTCTACCAAAGTGGTCAAAGCGATTGTGTATGGTTTGTTGGTGTTGAAGTTCAACTATCTTATTTTAGATATTAGGAGATTGGCTTTTGTTATAAACTTCGTTAGGTTTTCTCATATTGGTATATTATGTAATAGGGTAGCTGTTTGCTTAATTAAGCAATCTTCTATTTTCTCTTACTACTATAATGTTTTCTCTTACGAGCAGGAGTATCGTTTGATGTTTTGGAGGGAAAATCTCCTACCTGAAGCTGCCTTCTCTATCAAGGTTGATTCTTTGTCGGGTATGATTTTTCTCTCAAAAAAAAAAGAGAAGAAAAAATCAGCTCCACATGCAATATGAGTGAACAATAAACATGTTCTTTTTAAAATCCAACATGTTTTCATCATACAACACTCCACGTGTTTTTATTCTTTTTAGATAATGACTTTGGAGGAAGCAACCAAACCTACCTTATTAATTATGCCTACGTTTACTTTACATTTATTATTATTATTGTTTTTTATATATATAAGAAAGAAGAAAGGAATCTCAATTATTTGTATTATATTTTTTCATATGATCAAGGAATCTCAATTATTAAATTTAAGGTTGCAATGCGTCTCACATTTTATTTAATTGATTAATAGACAAAATCAATAAACTATTTTTCTTTTGAGAGTTATCACAAATTCGATAAACAAGATTTTTATTTCATTTACAAATTAGTTTCAATTCAATATAATTTCATTAAAATATTTTGTTATAATAATTCATTTTGGTTGTTATTATTGTCCAAATTGAAATATCCAAGTGTCAAGAATTGAACTTTTAGTTCTAATGAATCATAGTTGCGATTGATTCTAAATGAATGTATAAATTTTAAAATTAGTTATTTGATGTACATTTTACATTTCATGGTGATTCACTCTTTAATATATATACATACATATGCATACATATATATTATATATAATGTTAATGAGTAATGATACCTGATATTAATTGTTGGTAAGTAATCATTATTTATGCTTAGATGCAAATAATGGTTAAAAATAATCATTGAATAAGTAAAGATGCAATTATTATTTATGTTTTAGATTGCGATAATAGTTAATTGAAAAGGTTTTGAATTATTATAAGCAAGTACGAATCGAGGAAGGGACTACAAATACCAATTTTTAAGATGCAACTTGTGACAGTGGTTTTGAACTGAAATACCTCCAAACAATAAAATCAACGTGTCACTGACTCTTACCAATTAAAATGAATATTAATGATGATTTATTATCGAATAATAATTGTGGATGATTAGAGATGTTCACGAGACATGGTAAAAATGGGAAAGACTCCCTGTCTCGGCCATCCACCACATTTCTGCTTCTCATCTTGTAAGATTGACTTTATATTTTGCGAGTATTGGCAAGAAAAGTTTCTCCATCAAAATTGTGAGAAATTTTCCACATTTACTTTTATTGGAGATATCATACATTAAAAAGATTAAGATAAAAAAAAAAAAATCAATATTTTTATAAGTTATCTGCTACTTTCTTCATTATCATTTGATTTTGAACAAATTCTCTTGCTATTAAATTGCTTAATATATTAGTTTAAAACCAATAAATAAATAAATAAAAATAAATAAAAATAAATAAATAAATAAATATATATATATATATATTTAAGTGAAGCTTATAAAAGATACAAGATCAAAATTCCTTTTAACTTGAATTATGGTTAAAATATCATTTTGATCCCTAGATTCACTTTTGTTTTATTTTATTTAGTAAACTTTCAAAAATTCTAATCCTTAATTTTCAAGTTTGTTTTATTTTGGTCTCTAAACTTTCACATTTTATTTCATTTTGATCCTTCAACTTTCAAAAGTTCAATTTTAGTCTCTAGATTTTAAAAAGAGTTAAATTTGATCCATGTTAGAATATTTTTTGCTAGTTTTTCTTAAAAATATATCATTTTCCCTATAAACTTTAAAAATACGTTCCCCTATTTTATTTATGTATATTGAAATTATTAATATTATTGAACAAGTTTCATTTAATATTAATTTTAAATTTATTATAAGAACGAATTTTAAACTTTTATTAAAGTCTATAGATTAACATTGAACTTTTAAGTTGAGAGACCAAAATAGACTTGAAAGTTTAAAGATTAAAATAGAACTTTTATAAGTCTTGAGATTAAAATAACAAAAGTGAAAGTCTAGAGATCAAAATGATATTTTAACCTATAATAATAATAATGAAAAGAACATCAATAATGAACTATATCACACAAATTTAATTGCCTACACAATTGGGATAAGAAAATTGTTCCGGATTATGTTTCTCGTCTCCGTCCTTGTTTAGTTAAACCGTAAGAAAATCATTTCAGCTCAGTCTCTGATTCTCTGTAAAATCAAACAGGAAGATGTAGGGCAAAATCTATACAAAATTGAAGGTGTACAATCAAAGCAGAATTCTAAATTGAAATACCAAAGACAATCCTAATGATTTCTCAAAATACAATGACTACAATACAATATCAACCAATTAAATAGTCAAACACCTTTTTGTGATTAACAAAACCCTTAGGGCGTGTTTGGGGCAAAGAGTTATTTAAGAGGAGTAATTCGAATTTACCTAAGGGCGTGTTTGACACTCCTCTCAAGTTAATCCGATTTACTTCAACCCTCCTTAAACTCTGTTTGGTATAAGAGTTACGCTGAGACGGGTTAGTGAAATTCGGTTTAAATTGTTGCACAAAATCTTAGGTAAAATCGAGTACTGTTTGAGATGAAACTCGCTTTCTCTCTCAAATTTCAATCGATTTCGTTTCTGTGCAATTGGTTTCTTCACTTTTTGCCGTGTTTTTTTTTTCTTGATCTGAATGACTTCCACTCCCCTCTTACCCTTGAGAGATTATAAAAAAATGTAAGAAATTTAAAAAGGAAAAGTAAAGTGATGCAAATTGAAGGCATAACACAAACTTTCCGATGTGTTCATTACCATGATTTAAGTAAAAAAATAAAATTAGAAGCGGTGAAATTTAAAAAAACTGCAACAATTGAAAAATGGATGTTGAATGTTATGGGAGAAAGTAGTTTTTTCTTAAATGATCTAAATCCAAATTGTTGCAAAATAGATGAGAAGATGAGAGATGAGAAGAAATCAATTATTAGAGATGGAGAAGACGAGGAAACCTTCAGCCTATTCCATCGTCAACCACAAAACGGAAGAGAAACCATAGCATGGATATCTCTTCCATTTTCTCCCAAATTAATTCCTATAGCAATCTCGAATCTGTGACTTCAAGGAAAGCACACCCTCAAGGCTTAGACGTGCCACCCCTAGGGGACATTTTCTTCTTAATGATTTGGGCACTCTTTTAAGCTTAATTCTTCTATAAATAGACGATGAACTCTTTGTTATAATCCATCAAGCCAAATACAAATCTAATGCAATAGATAGGAAGTTACCTTTGTTCTTCATTGTCTTCTTATTTTCGGGTTTTTCCTATTCTATTTCCAGGAGAACAGCTTTTGCACTAAAAACAAAAGAAATATATTTGGAGGCCGCCAAACAATGTGCCAACAATTTCTATTCATAAAATTGGAAGGGACACAAGAGTTCATCCTTAACACTAAAAGCCAAATATCAACAGTAACATTGGTTGAATTCAGAAAAGTAAAGAGAATCCTAGTTTAAAAGGTCTAAGTAAAGCGCATTCAGATTACTAGTCAGATACTAAGAAAGAACAACACTCTTTGATGATTCCAAATTCCAATTGTTTGATCTACTTCACGATCATTCTATTTTTATATGGAAATGAAATGGAAATTAACTTTCAAGTCTTTTTTTTCAGAATAATAAATAATTTTATTAATAAATGAAACGCAGGAGAAAACATTGTACATGTATAGATGATTACAAGGATCGATAATTAGAGATGAAAAAATGATAAACTAAAGAAGTATCAAAGTGTAAACATTTTGGCACCACATAAGAACATTAGAAAAAGCAGCAAGCATCTATCAAATGATCAGAGCAATTATATGGATAGTCTAATGAATGAAGATGTTAAACTAAGCCAAATCAATGCAAGTGATGGTTAAATTATAAACAGTGTATATGCAATGCAATAGATTAAATCATGGTTAAAAAGACTTCGAAAAACTAAAAAAATTATGAATTCAACCGGTAATAATCACCTAACAAGAAAATGATTTCTCATAAGTTTCATTGACAGCAAAATGTAATAGGGTCTTGCAAATGAACGGACTTGGACACTTAGGACTCGTTTCAAGGTCGACTCGACTTTCCGAGCCAGCCCGATCCCTCAAAGCTTTCTTATGAACTTCTTGGGCCGATATTATGCAATCCTTCCCTTCGTCGATTCGTTGGGGGGGGGGAGGGGAAATCCTAAAGAACTCTCAAGGCTTGTAGTCTCTAGTTCCGCTCCCAGCTGCTGAGGTGGCGTTGTGACTGGTGAGAACAATAATAACCGAAGCAGCGGAAGATCCAACAGTAGTATATTCGGTTATTTGCGGTGGATAGATTCAAGTGTCAGGGCCAGCAGATCCAAAATAAACATATTTATATCCAGCTGCAACCGGGTATTTTTCTGACCCCTCTTTCACTCATTTGGTTTCTCACAACAGACACTTCCAGCCACCTATCTGCTGCAGCATAGATATTAGATAATAGCACATAATTGCCACCATTTTGAGGCTCAAGCTCAATAAGTCTAGAAGCAACCACTTCTACAAGCTCCAAATCAGAATATAAATTACAGGCCCTAAGCAGTGCACCCCATGCACCGACATGAGATTGAGCAGGCACGGATTTTAAGAGCTCATAAGCTTCTTTTAGTCTCCCAGATCGACTGAGAAGATCAACAATACATGAATTGTGATCAGGAGAAGGAACCATGGAGTATTTATTTCTCATGATTTCTAAGTAATGCAAGCCTTCATCCACAAGTCCAGCACGGGTACAAGCTGTTAAGATGACTGTGAAGGCTACTTCATCCGGAGTTATATCTTCATCTAGCATCCTCTCAAAGAGTGACACGGCCTGGTCTCCACGCCCATGGATCGATAATCCTTGCATAATAGAACAATAGGAAAATAGATCCCTTTTAGGCATTTCTTCGAAGAGTTTCATGGCTCGTTCCATGTTCCCACACTTGGCATTCATATCTATAAGAGTTGCCCTAACGTGAGCCCCACGAAGATCGACTAAACACTTGGTAGCATATGAATCAACCCATTTAGCCAAATCCAAATTACCCACTTGAGAACAAGCTGAGATTAAGCTTACTAGTACAAACTCATCAGGTTTCACATTCCTAGAATCCATTTCAAGAAAAGTCTTGACTGCCTCATTTGGCTGACCATTTTGTGCATACCCAGATATCAAAGCCGACCATGTGACAATATCTCTTTCTGGAGTCTTTTGAAATAAACACCTGGCAGAGACCATGTCGCCTGCTTTTGCATACCCATTAATCATTGTTGTGAAAGATATAACATTCTTTTCTGGCATTTCGTTGAACACCTTCTCAGCACTCTTTAAATCACCCATTTTCATGTACCCACCTATAATTGCATTCCACGACGCCACATTTCTCTCCGGCATTGAATAAAAAAGCTTATTTGCCTCCACCAAATTCCCAATACTCGAATACCCAACAATCATAGCTGTCCAAGAAACAACATTCTTCTCTGACATTTTGTCAAACACCTTATGTGCACACTCGACTAACCCACACTTCCCATACAAATTAACTAAACTCGTCGTCACATATAAATCCTCATCAACACCACATCTCAAGATGGATCCATGAAGGGCCATCCCTTCTATCACCTTCCCCTCACTTGCGCACACCTTGAGAAGCGAAGGAAATGTGTACTGATCAGGAACGCCCTCCTCCCTCTTCATACGCACAAATAATGAAATTGTATCAACAAATTGCAGCTTCTCACAGTACCCACGAACAAGAGAGTTCCAAAGAAAGGTAGTGGGTGAAAGAACACGATCAAAGATCGACGTAGAATAGAAGATGTGACCAAATGAGTTGGAAATGCAAATGAATTGGGTCACAAGGAAATGATCTTGCTCGAGGCCTTTCTGGACGAGACAAGCATGGACTTGTTCGAGGTCAAAGGGGGTCTTGCAGAACTTGAGGAGGTCGGACACTGGGAATAGAGAAGCATTGAACTTTGCCTTGGTGGTGTGGTTGTGGATAGCAGCAGTACAGAAGAATGAGATTTGGCGGATAAATGGAAGCATGGCTGCACTGGCAAGTGTTTGCAAAAATCAACTTCAAGTCTAACAATTGTATCGTTGCTTTTATGCTAAAGGAAACAAACTTGATTGGCGAGCATAGCTTTTGGCATATTTATTTTAACTTCGAAGTTCGTTTGGGAAAGAAAGTATTTTATTTTTTTTGTAGGCATACCAAAATTAAAGCAGCACACCTGATCCACTGCCTTCAAATTTTCCCAGCAGCATATCCTTGACTACATTGGTCTTAGAAGCAAGATAACGGTAGCCACCAGCATCGGGATAGTTTGTGATCATTATCCTGTTAACCATCAAAGATATAGATTACTTTGGTCATTGGTCAATCCCTACAAATAAGCTTTTTAAAGGAGGAAATGAAGCAATTGATAAACAAAGATACCTCTTCATTGAATTTGTGTGATCTGGCTTGAGGTTGATGTTTCTTGAATGCTTGCCACCCAGGAATCCCATATCTACCAACAAGGGCTGCAGCAGCTACTGCAAGGAGTGGTGTAGCATAATGCACATCTAGAAGTTTGTTAGTCTTATTTTGCAACATCAAAACATGGAGCTTGCAGATCAACATAAATGACATTTACAAATTCAAAAAAAAAAAGTAATGAAAAGTTAAAACTTGATACCCATACCCTCAATTTTTTTTATAGGCAGTAGCCATTGGCCACTAATAACTGTTTATCAAAGAAAAAGGATTAAGGGAGGTGCGGGCTCAGACTGTGAGTTAGTTAACAACTTAGGAAAGACATATTTTTTAACCAAGTCATGCAATGAAAAATAGTATTGAGCAATGGGTGTTTATGGGATGCAAGGAAGAAAGAGGGTATACAGAGCTGAGATAGTCTAAGTTTATGAGAGTAGAATCTATCTAATCCTTCCCCGATTGTACCATGATAAATAATTAGCAAAATCCCGCATTGGAGAATTTTCCCATCTAACTATCTAATTAGCAAAATCGTCCATGAAAACGATGGAGCATCTTCCCATCTAACTATCCAATTAGCCATCAATATGTATGACTACGCACTCCTTTCAAAATCTTGTTAGAACTATACTAGCTACATCATCGCAATAGTGGTAACACTCGCCAATGTTATGATAGCCCGTTTATTCATTACAACATGAAAAAATCTAATTAGCCTGATTTGCAACTTTACTTCTTTTTTATATTCTAAATGTTCAGCAAGCTAAGCACAGTCTTTTGTAAAGCCTAATAAGGTTACATTTTCATTTATGGGGAAAATGTTACAAATACTTATCGAAATAAGAACTAAAAGGTCAAGGTCAAGGTCCCAGTTCGATATCTACCTATGACATTAATCTGTAGATACCTTATGTTTCTCCATTCCTTCAATATCTCCTAGTGCCTGACCTAGGGACGAGCGAAGCTTTGATTTCTTAATTATCAAAAAAAAAAAAAGAACTAGAAGGGATAAGAGTGAAACAACGTCGTACTTTTGGGAACAAAAGGCGTGGTCCACTATGTGTGTAATCACAAACACTTTGTGAGACCCCTCGGTAGAAGATAGTTTTTGTGATATTAATATTACATTAGTAAGGGTATAGTAGTAATTAGCTATTATGTTTTGCTTAAACGGGGGAGTTAAGCTCTTGAAAGGGTATGAAATGTATTTAGTATAGTCTTTGTAAGAGACATTTGGAGAAGAGTCTCTCGAACGGCTACGGGGTTGTAACCTTCTTTATTATCTTAATATATAATTCTTGTATTTCATAATTTTGAGTGTTCTTAATCCCGTGATCGTTAAGGCCATCGGTGTCTTAGCACACTTCCACCACTTTATCTAAACTTTCATCACTACTTCCATCAGAACTTCTATACCTAAAAGGGATGCACCTACAAAAGAATAGAAAAAATAGCATTCACTAATAGTACAAGGGAGGCATTCCTAAACAGAAACACTTGATCATTTGATAACCCCGTGACCGACAGAAAAGTTGTCATACAAGTATCAACTGTATTTAATTAGCTTAATATAAGACATAAACACTTGATGAATTGCGGATAGTATACAACATCTAAGAGACTAAGTAAACTTCAAATCCAATGCATAACAACAAAAGAGAAATTGAGATAAATTTCAAATGACACATTACTTACTAACTACAATAAAGTGTCAAAAAGGTATAAAGATAATGATGCAATTGTGAGTCCTCAATGAGCATTATGCTATTTAATAATTCAGATTTATTCTTTATTTTTAATTTTATCACACAGTTTCGACAACACAAAGACAAAATAACGAAGAAGTAATTATTGATAACGTCGAGGAACACATCTAAACGGCACTGTTTCGATCAATTCATCAATGATGTGCTACACTTTTCCCAAAAGACAATGCAGTGATCACAACAATATTAAATCAGCTACAATAACCTATTACTGCAAGTTAAAATAGAAAGGATATCATGTTTCCAGCATGTAGAAATTATATTTCAGACTTTGAGAAGTTTGTTTCTAGTTGGCGTCGCGATCAAAACTCCATAATCAACCCCTTAATTTACACCGAAGTTAACATTCTAGATACTGAATTGCACATCAATAATATAGTAGAATGCTCTTAGGTCTCCATTCACTAATCATAGAAAATAAAACAAAAAGTACAGTTTATGCAGCCCTATAGGCTATAGGATGTAGTGTAAACCTAAAACGACTTAAAACTCATAAACATTAGTAAACTGACCAGAACACTCATAGGATGTTTGGATTGAGATTTTAAGAAAATTTAGAATGAGGATTTATTTTGAGTATTTAGAAGTAATGATTGCAGTAAAAAACTTGTTTGGATATACTCCTTCTTTAGTAAATACTCAATCCAAACATCCCCTCACGGTTTTTTAATGACCCCGCTTAGCCCCACTTGATCTCACTGAAAACAGTGTCTATAAAGGTTAATATCTAATGCCACTGCTCTCTTCGAAACAATCTTCGGGTTCTGTGGTAATTGAAAAGGAGGTGGCTATTTATCTGCATCTCTTCGACGAACCTACAGCCAATTTCAAAACTGTTTGAAGACCAGCAATCTCAGAAACCTAGAAACTAGGACCCCTCACAAAACCAACCAATCAAATTCAATAAAATGACCCAAAAACTGGAGAATCCTCGATAAGGTGGATTACTCATTTAATAGCCAATTGTTTTACTCGCTAAATTCCCCAATCTAAATCCAAACTTCTCAAAACCCTAATCGATAAAATGACCCACCAACGAATCGCAAGACACCAATACCCAAGCAAGAACAATAACGAAAACTAAACCAGCCAATTTTCATGAATTACAATACCGACATCCTCAATTTTGAGCAATCTTTGACAAGAATGGTCCACAAAAACGACTAAGAAGCAAGAACAGACACTTAGATAAAAGCATCAAATTGACAGAGTTTAAGAATTTTAAGAAATATTGGTGGGAATGTACCCAGTAATAAGGTGACAACCTTGTATCGCTGCTGATGCTATCCTGTTCGAGCCACCATATCAGACATACTAAACAATTGAAGACCCAAAAAATGTATACCCAAAAACTATCTTCCGGCGGGCTCAGATTACAGAGACGAACTTTTTAAACTGAACCGTTTTCTCTCTCTCTCTCTCTTCTTCTTCTTCTTCTTCAATATTCGATCATTTGACTGGGTGTACAAATGAACCAATATTCAACCCAAGCCTTAGTAAGAGTGATTTCAATTAGGTTTTTGTGATTTTGTGTCAAATTAACAATCGAACAAATAGCTTACATTTTTCAATAATTTGGTCTAAATTGATGTTCAATAAACGATGTTGATGCCGAAAAATGGTCAACGGATATCCACAGTAAGAATTTGTTTAACTGAGGACGAAAATACCTGTAAAAAAGCAAAAATTAGGACACACCGGTGTGGTTTGAGCAACAGGGCCTCTAATGCCTAAGTCAGTAATGGATTTTAAGAGGATAATTTAGAACTCTAAGAATGACACAAGAATACTTAGCTCGATTAGCTTAGGATCCGTCCCTTTCGAATAGAGAATGAAGTGACTCTTATAGCAGTCGGTCTCGTAACTACTGCAGCTCACTTATGGGCAGTATAATGGCCGGCCGTTAGAAACGTCCGTCATTAAGCCGTGTATGAATATCGGCGTAACTCCTGACCGTTACCCTTTGGAGGTGTAACGGTCCCGACTTGGGAGTTATTTAGACTTGGTCGACTCTTCGGAGAGTCCTGACCTACTCGTTGTAACAGGGGACGCCACGGGGTGCAACGCCTTCATATGTTACTTGTACTCGGTCGACTCTTCAGAGAGTCCTGACTTTTCGAAAAACAGTACTCAAGATCTTTCGTTACTTTTCGAAAGCCTAATTCAACAGGAGAAAGCGCTTCTTGAATCGAGATGAAAAACGATTCGATTGGATCATTAGCAGACACCATCACTAAAAGCTCCTAAACTACACAAACCTTGAACGAAATCGCCGGACTGATAATAAAACACCAATAATCCAAACGCCATGCAAACAATAGCAACAAATTCATCAGAATATAAACAAAAAAAAAAACAGAAATAGTAAACTAAAATTTTGAATCAAGAAATGCGGAAGAAGTATTACCAGGCGGTGTGGAGAACCGAGCAAAGAGATTTGATGAATGAATCCGAAATCGAGAATAGAGAAAGAGACGGTGTTGAATCGTTGCGTAAGGCACATTTCGGCAGGGTTCAAGAGCAATCCATTAGAGTGCAGCAAAGTTGTAGGTAGCCACTGAAGCAGGAATTGAAAGAAAGTGGAGAAGGAAACGAGTGGAATTCGGGGAATGGGCTTTGATTATTATGCTTTGTTCGAAGCAGAGAGAGAAGAGTGGCAGACCAAAGAAGAAGAAGAAAGGCTTTCCGGCGTTCGAAATGGTGGTTCTTTTTTCTTTCTTTCTTTTTTTTTTTGTTATGTTTTGTTTAAATAATCAAAATTAAAATTTAATATACGTGTGTGAATATTATTTTTTTTAAATCGAAAATTTTGTTGTAATAAAAAGTGTTTATTTTTGTCTCGGGGTACTTCTCAAAAATCACTTTTTTTTGTAGGTACTACTCTAAGGGGTTGTTTGGTGGGTACCCCTTAACACCTGTTTGGTGGAGGGGTTACCAAAATCCGGGTTAGTGTTAAAGCAAACACGGATATGAACAGTGCATAACTGTTCAAGTCCGTCCTTTTGTCCCAAACATCAGAAGTCCGAATTCTTAGCATTCTTCATCGCCTCTTTCTTCACATTCTTCATCGCCTCTTTCTTCACCTCTCCCCTTACGATTTTCAAAGGGCGATTTCAAGGTCCTATTTCATGCGATCTATTTGGGATTTCTCCCCCGATTTTTCTGGTTCACTTGTTGCGTTTGATTTCTTTCTCCCCTCTTCTTCGTCTCTTTCGTTTCGATTTGGAATTTAGGTCGATTTCATCGATCTCTCTCCTGCGAGCGATTTCTTCCTCCTTTTTCTTCGTCCCTCATTTCAATTTGGAACGAAGGTTGATTAGGGTTTTGCATGCGATTGTTGGTCGATTTATTCGATCTGTCTGATATAATCGATCTGTTTGTTTCGATTTCATCAATCTCTCTCCTGAGATTTATTTGGGATTTCTCTCTCGGTTTCTCTGGTTCTTGCGTGCGATTTCTTCCTCCCCTCTTTCTTCGTCTCTCGTTTCCATTTGAAATGGCAGTCGATTACGGTTTTGCAAGCGATTATCGGTCGATTTATTCGATCTCTCTTTCTTCTAACTTCTAGCCGTCGAAATCCCGAACTTTGACGCTGTGAATACTATGTTGGGACTTCCATGTAGAACTGAAGCCAATTTTCGGATTGCATGTTGAGAAATCAACCAAGTCTTTCACTTCTTGGCAAGAGTACGGTAGATTCGACTTGGTTGGAAGTCAGACGAATGCGAGGTAAGTATTTCTAACCCTCCTCGGCCTATGATGACCCACGTTCGTAATTTTAAAAACATTTTTCGTTCTGTTTTCTTATATGAGATTCTGAGATTTTCTTGCATATCTGTTTGATTTTTTTTTTTTCATTTAGATTTTGTGTTTAATTACTGTTATAGTTTAATTTGCATCTCTGTTTGATTTTTTTTTTTTTTTTCATTTAGATTCTTTGTTTAATGACGGTTATGGTTTAATTTCCATCTGTGTTTGATTTTTTTTTTCATTCCAATGTTTTTCTTGTTCTGTTATGTCCTGTATTATCATTTCTTATATTCTTGTATTTCACTTTTGATTCAATGTTATTCATCTGTTTTATGAGTTTAAAAATGTATATTCTTGTTTTATGTTCTGTAGCTTCTGTGTTAAGTAGGATTTGGTTATTGTATGTTAGCCTTTCTTTTTGTTCATCAGTTTTAGGGCTGGTTTATGTCATTAATATTGGGTGTTAGGTTCCAACTACCACAATTTATGAACTCTAGCTTGAAAATAATTTTTACTCTATGTTGTATAAACAGATACCACTTATGTTGCTATTTTAAAACTGCCCGAATTTGTTACCTCATTCTTCACTACAACTATTTGCATTTAATAGTTCTCCATCATTGTCCATCATTTAATTTAATTGATTGTAAGAGATTATTTAATGCAATTCACCATACAGTTTGCCATTTTCTTTATATATACACTTCACTCTTCATAACTACATCCACCCAATTTTTTTTTTATCAATGTAAGTTTCTCTCTAATTCGTCCTATTTGTTTTATGTGTATAACTGTTCTACCATTTGTTTTTTACATATTTATGCCTTGCCTATACTTGAATCCACGTTATGATTGAATCGATATTCAATGTTTCATTAGTTTTTGCATCCCTCTAGCTTGAATCCATATTTATTTCTTTCATATCCTAGTTATTTTTTCTTTCTCTGTTGTTTAACTTATGTTGTCCATATTTCTATCTTTCACATACTTATTTTCTTTTTTAAAAAAAAAAACAATTGAACGTGGTTACCGATTGATCTTTTTGAGACATGATATCAGATTACATTTCCTGATGGTGGGTTCTTCATTAATATTGTTTGTTTTATTGTTCGGATGTTCGCTTTATGAACGATTGCCGGAGGTAAATTTTGTTACCTATTTTCTTCATTTTGTTCCTATTGATTTCATAGTTAACGAACTAAGGAATTTTTTTTCGTTATATCTATTTTGCAGATAAAAATCGGAGATCACTAACGAAGACTTTGAGGTTCGGATTTTTAAGCAGAACAATAAATTTGTAATAATATGTATTCTTCATTAGCAATATTTAAAAACATTGTATAATTTGAACTGTTTTATTTATTGTAAACATTTTGTTAAATTACATTTGATTTGTTTTATACTTTTTCTAAATTGGATTGTTTTTAATTTATAGTTTATATCATATAGCTTCCTTCAATTGTCGAATTTTTTTTGAAAAATTGGAACTACTTTTTATAAGTTTCTAAAATTCAAGTTTAACCTTATGGTTGATTAATGAAATTTAAAATAAGATTTGTGACTTTCGTAAAGGTTGTAAATAAAATATGTCATTAGTAGTCGTCTATTTGTTTACTATTACTTAACTCTACTAAAATTGAACAAGCTTAAATAAATGACATTGTTTTTTTTAAAAAAATTATTTACGTAAACCATAACGACTGCATTCAATATTTTTCGGACATGACTTTACATTTCCATACTATTAGACGAAATATTAAAATCCATAACTTTTGAACCAATAGGGACTACTTAGCTTGATTCAATCTATAACTTGATTCAATCTACCTAACTTGATTCATGAAATAAAATCTATCAGGATTTTCTATGTATTTTAAAAAAAAGTAATTAATAAAGTACCATGCTTTTCTATTTACGTAATACTCTTCCTATTGA
>JBBMEG010000024.1:7976684-7998569 GCA_037832605.1 Cyclanthera cordifolia
GCAAAAAAGAGATTGGCATTAAAATCATTTATGTATAAAAAATCATTTGAATATCTTTGCAATTAAGATCAATTTGAAATAAAAATGTAATAATTATTTCCTACTTGAATATCCATGTTAAATTCCCAATTAAATTTATGATTTAATAATAATAATAATAAGGGCTTTTTACCATAGGGATAAACTAATTACAAATCTTTCCACGTCTATAAATATTAGCAAAACTAATTTCTATTTAAAAGTTTTTTTAAAAATGTTTTAGTATAAAAAGACATAAAGAAACTTACAAGACAATCAATGCACTTTAATGCAAATATTTTTTTTAATAAATAAATTTATTATTTCTAATTAAACTTCCCAAAATCGAGGAGTTTCTTCAACTAATACTATGATTTTTTTTATTTTTTTTGACAGTAATTACTACTATGATTCAAACTTAAACTTTTCTATCAGTTTTTTTTTTTAAAGATAATTGAGATTTTAAGAAATAATTATAATTAATGTTTATAATAAAAAATTATTTTAAATATTTAGAAGTAATGATTGTAATCAAAATTTGTTTGTTAATTTTTTTAAAAAGTATTTAGTAAATACTAATTCAAAATATTCAATCAAAATCTCATAATAATATGTAATGATAAAGTGCATTTATGTGTATTTATTTTATTAAACTAGTAAGCGAAAAATTAAATACTATATTTATTTCAAAAAATTGTATTAATACGTACTAATATCATTTAACTTTTGAATTAATACTAATCGGTATCATAAAGAGAGTAAATAAACATCGGAATTTTTATGTGTATATAAAAATATATATAATATATTTATAGTTATTTTGTGAAAATAGCAAATCCATCATCATTTGTCTAATTTAAAATTTAAAACGTTTACAATACTTGATCATTAATTTGTATAAGGTTAAGATGCGTTAAAATTCTGTTATTGCTAGCAATATGAGTGTTGGATGATAACAAAAGACACTTAGTTACTCGAACTTTCACTAATCTTTTCGGGAGTGTTTGGTATGAGATTTTAAAATAGTATTTTAAATTTGTATTCATTAAATATTCTTAAAAAACCTATATTCAAATGAGCTTTTGATTTCAATCATTACTTTTAAATACTCAAAATACATCATCATTCTAAATACTAATTTTAAATACTCTTAAAAACTACATCAAAACAAGCTTTTGACTGTAATCATTATTCATAAATACTCAAAATAAATTTTCATTCTAAATACTTGTTGATGCCAAAAAATGGTCAATTTGAATCAATAGTACAATTTGTTTATCGAAGACGAATTTGCTTGCAAAACAACGAAAATTAGGCACATCGGTCATGTGGTGTTAGCCACAGAGCCTTCGATGCATAAGTAAGTAATGTCTTTTGAGAGATTTTAGAGAGAGATCTTTTAGAATTTAGAGCAGCTTACAAGGAGTTGTTAGCTCAGTTCAACTTGGAGGATGACTTGACATTTTATAGCCTTCAGACTCGTAACTATTGCAGCCCACTTAATAGTGGCTTAATAGTCAATCGTTTGTAACGTCAGCCATTAAGCCGGAAATGAACATTGGCGTAACTCATGACTATTACACCTCACCGTTATACTTAAGAAGGTCCAACGGTCTTGTATCGGGGGTTACCTTGGACTCGGCCAACCTTTGCAGGTCCTCACCTCCATGGCCGACCTCTTAAAGGTATGAGTCTTCTCGGTGTAACCTAGGACGTTATCCATTAAGGGTGTAATGACCTAGAATGTTACTTGTACTTTGTCAGCTCTTAGAGAACCCTTGACCTCCACGGCTATACACTCAGGGATCAGTTTTGGACTTGGTTAATACTGACATCCATGGTTTGCTCCTTTTAGGGGGATATTAACCTTAGGTGTAACTCCAAGCCGTTATAAGGGAATCTCGGGAGGGGTCGGGATAGGCTGGCTTTGTCCGGGTATTTCGAGATATTTTAGCATATAACAATATTCTTAAAAACTACATCCAAACAAATTTATAAATGTAATCATTACTTCTAAATATTCAAAATAAATCATCATTCTAAATACTTTTAAAATCTCAACCTAAATATTTGTCGGTTGTTTTTTCAATTCACTACGTTTTACCAAATCTAAACAAATTTAAAGATGAATTGAGGGATAGAGTTAAATTTTGAAAGATTTAAAAATGTTAAATATATAGATGATGATACATCATTTTCAATGTCATAATAAAACGTGAATTTTATCCAAACACGCTCTTGGAGCTGCCAGCATTACTGGTCAGCTGGCGGATCCGTGCATCACCGAAATTAATAGAATTCTTAAATTAAAAAGTTCAAATATCACTTTTTATCTCTTTATTTTGAATTTATTCTATTAAACTTCATTTTTGGTTAATATATTTATTCCAAATTAGTTTAGTAATAGTAATATAATAATTATAAGAAATTTGATCTTTATAATTAAAAAGAAAAATTAGAGTTTATCTAAGCTTAAAAAAAAATAGAATTTAGTTTTTATAATTGGTAGAAAATTAATTAGAATTTAGTTGTATGATTTGAAAAAAAAAAAAAAAAATTAGTTCCTATAATTTAATAAAAGCTAAAAAATAGTTCCTGTTATTCTTAAATCAGATGTGAATTAATTATGCAGGTGTAATTTATGATACATGAATAATACGTTATTTTTAGTCTAATCAATTATTATCTTATTGTCTGATCGTTAAGATATAAATAATTATCTTCTACATATTTTATTCACTAACGATTATGAATGACATAAATTATATTTTAGATTTATCAAAGCACGCAGACTAATTTTTTAAATCATAAAAAGTATATTTTAGTTTTCTCCCGATTATAATAACTGAATTCTAATTTTTAAAATCATATAGACTAATTCTAACTTTGTTCAAAGCATATGGGCCAAAATTTATAATTTTACCCATTAAAAAAGAATTAACAGATTCAAAGAAAGTATTATATGAAATAAGATACTAAAAAAAATTAAGAAAAAACACATAAAAAAGATTTAGGATGTGTTTGTTATTTTTGTTGAAAATAGTGGAGTGAAGAGAATTGGTCGGAGATTTAATGGTAGTTTAGATTAATTAACTACTTGTTTGAGAATTAATGTTAGTAACTGTTAAGTAATTAATTACTTGTTTAGGGATTCGTATTAGTAGTGGCAGCGTGTTATGTTTGATGTGAAGTTTGATGCAGTAGTTTGATAGAGGATTTGATGAGTAATTAAGATTAGTTGTTTACTACCAAATACTATCGATGGTTATTGAACAAGATAAAACATATAAATTATTTTTAAGTTCAACAACAATGAAAAGATAAAGGGACTTGAATTTATGCCATCTTTGTCAAATACAATGTTGTTAAGTTTAACAATTAGATCAGAAGATTTGTCATGTAATAACTCAATTCTTTGTCACTTAAATAAAAGAGATTAGCTTCAGGGGTATTTTAGTGTTTTGGATTGGAGTTGAGGGTATTTTGGTAAAGTGTGCATCTGGGTATATATGGATAAGGTTCTTGCAATCTCTAGGTCAAGTGAATGTGAAGTCTTGGCAACTGCTTATCGAGTGTCATGTTATGAGCTTCTCCATCATCTCTCAACTCAACTCGTCAAAACAGTGTTTATCGACCGTCGTGTCGCATAGGACATCGAGCAGCATCGTCTTTCGTACTTGTGGAGTCGTTGTCGGTGTAGATAGCTTCTTCTTCTTCGTTGGGTTTATGTGTGTGCAAGGTTGTTGGGTCATCGTCATAGGTTCGTTCTCTCTTCGTTGTCAGAGTAATCACACTTCACCTCATCAATCGTTCGCTGTCGTTCATTGGGAGTTATAGGTAAGCAACGCTCATATTGGTATATACATGGATTTGCATGAACCATGCATGTTGAATAACTATAGTTGATGATGCATTTGGTTCGTTGTCCTAGCTATGGACTAGATTGCTTGATTCACGGCTTGATAGCTAGTTTAGACAAACGAGTCATGAAGAACAGATGGATGATGCTAGTAACTTGAACATGCATGGTTTCTGGTCGGCACGTTCTCGACGTGAGATTTGTGGTCTCTCACTGCAGAACTTTTGTGGATAGTTGGCAGACTAGGCTCACAGCTCCTATTGTGTTTTACTAATAGCCTAGGGTGCCTCTCCATGTATGTGGTTGGGCTTGTGGCCCTTGGTAAGGGCATGGATCCTTGTCTCACCGCGAGTAAGAGGCTGTGGGGATTTGTAATTTTCAAGCTAGCATGTATCTATACTTGACAGATCCCTTAACCTGAAGTATGATCTCCTAGATTACGCTTGAAATTCATGGTCTCTAGAGGATTAGTGACTTAAGTGCATGGCTTAATACCGCTTTATTGAGTAGTGGTCTTATGAACCTCAGAGTATACTAATTGTACTTGTTTCATGCTTTTGATTTGATATACGTTGTACCTCGAGTTTGAAAAATCCTTATTCAGTTTTCATAAACTCACCCTTAGAGATGTTCATTATACCTGTAGGGCCAGGGACCCGCCCCAAATAGGGCTGTGAATCCTCGTTTATGTGGGGAATGAGAGAATGAGCGGAGAAAGAAAATTTTTAAGTTAGGCAAAGCATTGTGAAATGTCAAAACATCATAGATTTTTAAGAACTTATTAATCACTAAAATCACTATTAAAGTACATAATCTTTACTGTTGAATTGAGTTATGTGAATTCTTTTGACTAATTCAAATTTTTAGGTTAGTCAACTGAACTCAACTCAATCTATATTATATATTCAGTTGATTTGAGTAATTGAGATGTATTAATCTAATTTTTGAAGTTTCAATTCATAACCTAATGTAAAATAAAATAATACGATATACTTAGATCTAAGTTCTATATGTTATTAGTATATATTCATTAACAATATAATAAGAATATATCTCGTTAATTAATCTTACATTGACTTACTTAATCCTATTCTTATTTTAGAAATAATAAAATTAAAACCTAACCTAACTCAAAAAAAAAAAAAAAAAAAAAAAAAACTCAATTCAAGTAGTTTGGATAGGATAGTTCAAGTTATTTGGGTGGAGATTTTGCGCTTTTTTTTTTTTTTTTTTTTTTTTTTTATAGATATCTTACATAATTGTTTTTGAATTATATATTTTTATACTATTTTAGGATAAGGTCGTGGACTATGGTCTTTCTATTTTTATTTAATTATTTATTTTTGTCCCTCCTAGTTTGTCATTATATATACGTCTTAATTGCTCAACTGCATCCATGTTCATTTAGCTATGAACAAATCATCGTCTGCCAAGAGGTGAATTTCCTCTTTCCTCTTTTTTTCATCTCTTTAATTCTTTTTCAATTCTCTGTTTCAGAATAAATCATTTCCCCTCAAAATCCTTTCAATTATGCAGGTTGAAAGGCAAAGTCGCCATAATCACCGGCGGCGCCAGTGGATTCGGGGAGAGCACCGCAGCATTGTTCATCCAACATGGCGCAAAGGTCGTAATCGCCGACGTACAGGACGAAATCGGCCGATCACTCTGCCAAAAACTCGGATCGGACGAAAACATATCTTACGTACATTGTGACGTGACGATCGATTCCGATGTGAAATCCGCCGTGGATTTCGCCGTGGAGAAGTACGGAAAGCTCGACGTGATGTTCAACAACGCCGGAATCACCGGCGAGATGGACCCGACGATTTTAGGAACAGAGGCGGAGAATTTCAAGAAGGTTTTCGAGGTGAATGTGTACGGCGGATTTTTAGGAGCGAAACACGCAGCTAGGGTTATGATTCCGAATCGGAGCGGCGCGATTCTGTTCACGTCGAGCGTTGCATCCGTGAGCGGCGGCGAATCGCCGCACGCGTACGCGATGTCGAAGCACGCGGTGGTTGGGTTGATGAGGAATTTGTGTGTGGAATTGGGGGAATTTGGGATTAGGGTTAATTCGATATCTCCTTGTGCGATTGGAACTCCGTTGTTGAGAAATGCGTTGGGATTTACGGAGGAGGTTTTGGAGGATGTGATCCGGTCGTCGGCGATCTTGAAAGGGGTGGTTCCCACGGCGGAGGATGTGGCGGAGGCGGCGCTTTTTTTGAGTAGTGATGAATCCAGGGTAATTACTGGACATAACCTTGTGGTTGACGGCGGCTACAGCACCGCCAACCGCTCTTTCTCCGCCGCCGTTATTAGAAAACTGTCATCTGTTTGACGGTGGAGGGATTGTTTGGATTATTGGATTTTATGAAATGGGTAATTATTGTTGGATTTATGTTTTGAACTTTTATTTACTTTTAATACTATCTTAAAGTTATACTTTTGTTATGAAATATTAGAGTATGTTTGGTGGGAAGATTGAAAAGGAAAGAGAATGAATCACTTTCTATTGTTTGGTTTACTAATTTCTATCACATCAATTATTAATTTTTTTTTTTTATTTATCCCTTCATTTTTCTTCTCGTCATAGCCAAAGATGCCCAATAGATATCCATCCATATTCTAACTTATTTCCCGATACTTTTGATATTCATCTCCAGAGTCCGGTCAGATGCTTCAATCCTTCCTTCCTATTACGTCTCCTCTAAATATATAAGGTTAAAATCTCTACTACTATGAAAAGCATATTCAATCCTCCATTTTCAGTCCTACGTACCTTTCATTCCCTCTCCCTTGTTTGTAAAGAAAGTCTTGGCTTCACTCCTTTCCTCTCTCTTGGGAATTAGTCTTATATGGAAAGTAGCTTTTAAAGTAGCTTTTAAAGTAGCTTTTATCCTTTCCTTTACAATAAAGACTACCCAGATCGGGTGAGGGAAATATTGGTTGGATTGTTCGAGACTTCAAAGGGGTGCCGATTTTAGTTGGGACCAAGGCTGGGTATAAGAATTGTACGGTCAAGGTGCTCGAGGGAACGACGATCAGAGAGGGGCTAAAAAGCCTGGTGAATGCGCGTTCCTGGATTCCTCCGCTGCTTGTGGAGTCTGATGCTAGAGATGTGGTTAAGGTGTTGGTGGGAGATGACTGTGATATATCCTAGTTTAACAACATTGCTGTTGATATAAGAGATTTGTCCAATGTAATTGGGAATGTGTTTTTTTTCCATTGTAGTAGGGATTAATAGGGTGGCTGATTTGTTAGCCAAAAACTCTCTTGAATCCTATGTTCTGTGCAATTTTTCTCCTTCTAGCAGGTTGGAGGAAATGCCTTTTTTTTTAGGAGGGTTCTCCCCTCTTGGTGGCCTCCGGTGTGAAGGAGGACTGTATTCGTAGTTTTTTTTATGGTTAATGATATGAGGGCTCTTTCTTTTAAAAAAAAAAACTATTATCATCTCTTTTTACCTTGTATTTGATATATTCAATCTTAATTTTACTCATTCTTTTTTATGACTCTCTTCTTTTAAAATAGTCACTTTACACTCCCACCTTTATATTATTTACACGCCGACTCTCCATTAGAATTCTTTAATATTTCCTCTCCATTCTCTTAACTCAATTTTTATTCATATTCTTCTATGTTATCTTCATATCAGTTTTACAACAATTTTGACTTTTTAGTTAAAAAACAAAAATAATAATATAGTTTAATTAATGTTTTTATTGGTTTTTTTGTAGGTTGATTCAACAAATGATGGATTTAAGTTATGAACTTTTTATTCATTAAGAATTTTTGTCTTTTTTAAAAAAATTACACAATAATTAGGGTGGGCGATTCAACTTGTAACATTGTATACTGATACAGCTAGACTATTGTTCTTACTGTATAATTTGTTTTACTGAGGACGATGTGGTAGTTAGTAAGAGTTTAGAAGAGTAATTTAGAGGTAGCTTTATAACTTAGAACACTTATAGGGATTGTTAGCGCAGTTCAACTTGGATCTGAATGCATGGAGAAATGATCTGACTTCTTATAGCCGTCGATCTTGTAACCACTGCGGCTCACTTAATGACGGCTTAATAGTCAACTGTTACAAACGTCCACCATTAACCGGAAATGAATATCGGCGTAACTCCTGATCGTTACCCTTTGAGGTGTAATGGCCTTGACTTGGAAGTTACTTGTACTCGGTCAACCTTTGTAAGTCCTCACCTCCACGGGCAATCCCTTGGGGGTGTAGCCTTCTTAGTATAACCTCAGGACGTTACACCTAACATGTGCAGCGTTTCCAAGCGTTACTTGTACTTGGTCGACTTGTCCACAGGACAGTCCTAACCTCTACGACCGATCCTCTTGAGGTTGACCCACTCAACCGATCTCCTTGGAGGTCGGCTTTGATCTCGGTCAACGCTTATAGGTCCTCACCTCCACGGCTCGCCCCAAAAAGGGGGTCCTCGCCCTCTAGGCGTAACTCATGGCCATTATCATCGGATCCAATCGTCACTTTAGACCCGACTGACTCCTGGGGGAAAGTCCTAACCTCCACGACCCATCCTCGGGGGATCTAGGCCTACTCGTTGTAACTCCGGCCACTGCTACCTTACGACATAATGGTTCTAGAGGTTACTAGGACTTAGTCGACTCGTCCTTAGAAGAGTCCTAACCTCTATGGCCAACCCTGTGGGTTTCCGCCTACTCGATCGATCTTCTTAGAGGCCGACTTTTGTCTCGGTCAACTCTTACAGGTCATCACCTCCACGATTCGCCTCTAAATAAGGGTTCTGACCTTCTTAGCTTAACTTCTGGCTGTTATCACCGAATCCAATCATCACTTGAACTCATTCGACTCCTGAGAGAGAGTTCTAACCTCCACGGTCGACCCTCGGAGGGTCAAATCTACTTTTTTCGGCCCTGAAAGGGCCGAATTGACCTTGGGCGACCCCTGGAGGATTAAGGCCGCCATGGGCAACCCCCGGGGGTCCTAGCCTACCTTGGGCGACCCTTGAGAGGGCCGGAATGACCTTGACCGACCCTCGGGGATGGTCGACCCCCAGGGGGTTGGAATGGAATTTGCCGAGTCTCTAAGGGTCAAGGCCTACTTTGGCTAGTTTCCGGGGGGTCGGAATGTGCTTAGCCGACCCCTTGGGGCTTAATGCCTCTTTTGGCCGACCACCAAAGGGCCAGAATGGGCTACCCTCGAGGGTCAAGGCCTCCCTGGCCACCCCTTGGGGGTTAAGGCCTCCTTTGGCCGACCTCTTAGGGTCGAGATCCTCCTTGACAGATCCACAGAGATTTTAGCTTTGTCTGGGTATTCCGTGATATTTTAGGCTGTAACAATTTTCAATGTTCTATGATATTTTCCCCAATTTGTATATAAAAAAAAACATATCCATTTGAAGCTTATACTTTTTTTTTTTTTTTAGAAGTTTATACATTCATGAGTTGATCATGCTCAAACCTTTTTTTTCTTTTAGTAGTGCGAATGTTATAGGCTAAAAGCACATGGAGAAATCTAACCAATATTGGAAGGTCAAATATTGTGTCTGTTGAAAATAGTGTTATAATTAGATTACTTGAAAATAAAATAATTTTGTCATGAATATTTGAACTATATATAACAGCATATCTGTTTCGGTGTCACTTCCAATGTTTATTTATTTATTTTTTTCTTTTGTAGCATACTCCAACGCCATAGTTAATTTCTAAATTCATTGTTTCCTTCACCATTTCCCAAAGCTTCAATCAAACAAGTTTTATATTTTTTTTAAAAAACCCTTTCCATAAACTTTAACATTAAGAGTTTAGGACATTAATTAAGATATTTTGTTTAGGACATTAATTAAGATATTATAAATGACCGATTATAATAAACTATACTTATAATAAAAATTTTGAAAAACAATGTTTATAGCGCAAATTATAAGAACACGAGCAATGATAAACACTACTGGTTATTATAATTTGTGGGCTAAATAGTGAGTTATTATATAGTCTATCATTTTATAAATCACAAACTTCATATTATTACGGTTAAAATATAATTTTATTCCATAGACTTTCATCTTTGTTCTATTTTGATCCCTAAATTTTCAATAATTCAATTTTAGTGCCTAAATTTTAAGTTTCTTCTGTTTTGATCCCTAAATTTTCAAAAATTTAATTTTCGTCCCTAGACTTTAATAAAAATTGAAAATTGGGCCTTATGATAAATTTAAAATTAATATTAAATGAAATTTGATTCAATAATGTTAATATTTTTAATACGAGTAAAGAAAATACGTGAACATATTTTTAAAGTTTATAGGAAAAAATGATATATATTTTTTAACAAAAAAAGGACCAAATTTAACTTTGTTTGAAAATTTAGAAACTAAAATTGAACTTTTGAAAGTTTAGAGACTGAAATGAAACGAATTTGAAAGTTTAGGAACCAAAATGAAATAAACTCGAAAGTCTAGAGACTAAAATTAGACTTTTAATAGAAAATACGTGAAAATGTAGGGACAAAAATGATATTTTAACCTATATACAATACAAAAGAATAATGTCTTTGTTTAGTATTGGTTTTTCCATTTTCCTCTCTATAAATGGAAAAAGTCATTTGATGATTCCCTATAATATTGGCCATGTTTTTTTTTTTTTTTTTTTTTTTTGCCAAATTTTACTTTACAATCTTTGTTTTGGTTTTCATTCCCTTTCAAATATAAATTCATTCATTCTTCCTCTCCCAATGGATCTCCAAACTGAACAACTCTTTTACCAAAAACCAATTATTCTTCACTCTTTCCCCATTAACAAAACATTCTGTTTTGCTCTCTCTGTTTTTCTCCTCTCTGTTTCTTCTATTTTCATCCTCAATTTCTCCTTTAATAATCAATACTATGATTTGTTACATTTTGATCACTTTTTCTCCCAAATCTTCCCTGGTAACGCCCCGTCGCCACCGCGGTTGTCGACAGCTTGTGATTACTCTGATGGAAAATGGGTGTGGGATGAAACTCATCCACTCCAATTCTACACTGAGAATTGCCCCTTTCTCGATCCAGGATTCCGGTGTGCTCGAAATGGCCGGAAAGATGATGGCTACCGAAAGTGGCGATGGCAGCCGAACGGCTGTGATCTCCCGAGGTATGTATATGGTTATGTGATTCTTTTTTAGTATAAAAGATAGGAAACTTGAACCACGAATCTTATGGTTGTTAATATATCAAGATATCATATGAATTATATTACTCGACCTTGCATGATTTTTTTCTTTTCGTTTTCTTAATATGCATTTTTTTTAATATATGAGTGTTTGAGTTAATTTACGTGTAAAATTACAATTAATTAAATTTATAATCATTTAAAATTTTGAGATCTTCTTCGACAACTAATATTCATTTGGTAGATTAAGTTTTCAATTTTCCATCTATGAAAGATTTAGACAATAATGTGATATGGGTTACCAAAACAAATGGAAGAAAATATGGAAAATCTTGAAAAAAACATCCCAAAACATTCTCTCAAGATTGAGAATCAAATGATTTTATGCGTCCAACTTAGAAACGAATTATCTTTTAAGAAACACTTAATATATTAATCAATTCATATTCTAAGTTAGTTATGATGTATGGTTTGACAATGTAACAAGTTCAAAACATCACTATATTATTAAACTTTTTTAAAACTCAATAAGAAATTTAAGACATGGGACTTATTTTCTCATGATTTTTTTCTTTTACATATTCAAATCAAAAACGTCAATAAGAACAATAACTCAACAACATTAGTGTTAATCTACCTTAAAAAATTTAGAAATTTACGAAATACAATTTTTTTTTTTTAACTAAATTATAGCTTTAGAGTTGATTGGATTTTACGGCGGTTAAGAGAAGAGTAGAGAAAGTGAAATTGTTGAGAAATATGAAATATTTGTTCAGAAATTAATATTTTAGAGATGAGAGGTTGCAAAAAAAAACTTTTTGCGAATTGTGTTCAGCTTTTTGAAATTTGTGTTCAGAGATAATTTATTTATTTTAGATAAAATTTGGCATAAAATTTAAATTAAATTAAAAAGAAATTGTGATGTATTAAAAAGAAAGAATGAATTAAATTCCTCATCTTCCTCTCCAACAAATCAAATTCCATCAAATCTAGACTTGACAAAGACAAACCATTTGGATTTATTTTATTATTAAGCTCAAACAATAGGTAAGATTAACCAATAATCTTTCATGCTGAAACAATAGGTAAGATTATATATAGAATAAAATAAACTTTCATCTTTTCATCATTGTTGCCTATTTTAATCTCTAAATTTTAAATTTTGTTTCGTTTTCCTTCTTGAACTTTCAAAAGTTCAAATCAAGTCTTAAACTTTGAACAAAAATCTTATAATTAGTCCATATAATAAATTAAAGTCAATGTAATTGGTTCAATAATAATAGTAATTTTAATAAATCAGTAAAAATATTTAAAATTTTATAGATCATAATTTTCTTTAAAAAAAATAAACAATTTTTTTTCTAAAGACCAATTTTGAGTTTTTTTGAAAATTCAAGATTGGAAACGAAACAAATCTCAAATTTTAGTTTAAGAACAAAAATGATATTTTACGGTAATATATAAAACATTGAAATTCTAGGTGGTTTATCATGATTTGTATTCAACTTCCAAAATCTCTAAAAACTAATAACCATTTTTGTTGTTCCACAACCTTAGATTCAATGCAAGTGAGCTGCTAGATCGAGCTCGAAATGGGAGGATAGTGTTCGTCGGCGATTCCATCGGAAGAAACCAATGGGAATCTCTGGTATGCATGCTAGGACAGGCAGTTACAAACATTTCAACAATATATGAACAAAATGGAAAGCCAATAAACAAGCACAAGGGTTTCCTGACCATGAGATTTCAAGAATTCAATCTTACAGTTGAGTATTACAGAGTTCCTTTCCTGGTTGTAATTGGCAGATCTCCTCAAAACTCACCTGCTCAAGTTCACTCTGCCATTAGAGTTGATGAACTGCACTGGTTTTCCAAATACTGGGCTGAAGCAGATGTCCTGGTTTTCAATGATGGCCACTGGTGGAATCAGGACAAAACTCTTAAAATGTAAGATTCTATTCATTCTCACAAATCTTTACAGCCAAATTTCTAAAATCATTCAGAAAATAAGTTTTCTTTGATTATATTCATGTGCTGAATAACTTACCCGCATCTTGATTATTATCACCAGCAAAAAAAACTCAAAGAATAGATTTTCAAGCAGTCGATCATCATGGATTGAATCCATCATCTAACCATTAGACATAGAAATAGCTTTTAAAGAACTAGAAAACATTTTGCAAGGACATTTATCCTTGCAATGACCTGTTCCATGCAGGAAATCTCAAACAAGTACAATATATGGATAATGGCCGAGTTATCGAGAGTTCTTCGATAAACCGTGAGGATATGGTAGTAAGATTATCAAAGAACCACAACAAAGTAGTAACGAAATAATGAAAGAACGACCAACCTAGTGTATTCGAGAGTACCGATTCTCTCTCTTCTTTCCCTTTACATTATTTATACCCACAATGACCTTCCTCCCCCGAGAAACTACCCAATTGCCCCTATACCAAAATACCAAAATTTCCCTTTTTACAAGTTTGAACATAGAGGGAGGGTGTTTCTTTTGCGTTATTGATGAGCTTTTACAAATGAGAATTTACAAACTCCACTTAAAAAAACACAAGCAAACAAGCTATAGCAATCACTTAAAATAATCACTCAATTCTAATCACTCATTTTTAGTCACACTTTTATAACCACTCAAAATAATCATTAAATTCTAACCACTCATTTCTAATCACACATTTCTAATCCTTCAAAATAATCATTCATTTCTAATCACATCTAAACGAGTTATTGTCCGCAATCACTCTACAAAAATCATTATCCAAACGAGTTATTAACCGTAAACCCCTCTACAAATAACCACATCCAAACAAGCTATGACTAAAACTTAAATTTTTAATCACTCAAAATAACCACTTAGTTATAATCACTCAAAATAATAAATCTACAATTTCACATTCAAACACCTTCGTAACAAGTATAAAAGTATAAGGGTTCTAAGACATCTCTAGGAAAGGAAAGAAAAGAAATGTAACCATTTTAATGAATAACACTAGTCTTGAAACTGCCCATCTTGTTTCGAGTTAACTTGAAGATATACAGACCTTCGTTCCTATCCATAAACGGGAAAAGAAGTATAAAAGACAGCCATTTTTGTTTTGTTTCAGGGGTTA
Source organism: Cyclanthera cordifolia (assembly GCA_037832605.1). NCBI lineage: Eukaryota > Viridiplantae > Streptophyta > Magnoliopsida > Cucurbitales > Cucurbitaceae > Cyclanthera > Cyclanthera cordifolia. The sequence continues at coordinate 7,990,833 of JBBMEG010000024.1, forward strand.
CTATTTCCAAGAAGGTGGGAAATTAAATGCGAGTATGGATGTAATGGAGGCATTTCGGAGGTCATTGCAGACATGGAAGCGATGGGTGGAGGAGACTTTGGATCCAAACAGAACTCATGTTTTCTTTCGTAGCTATTCTCCTGTTCATTACAGGTGAGTTTTATTTTCATGAAATATTTTGCCATTTATCAGAAGTCGACAATGTTAATTGTTGAATTATGTTAAATCATCAATCAACCAAAAAGCTTAAACACATAGGTTGGGATAAATTTAATTATGTAAACTGATATTCTCTCTCACTTGTGGACTTAGAAATTTTAGAAATGTCCTACAAGTAGAATTAATTTTTAAATGGAGAGGAAACGACTTGATAAGAACTCAAACTTAGGACCTCCTGCACAAATATCATGTTGAATTATGTTAAATCATCAATCAACCCAAAAACTTAAACTAGTGGGTTGGAGTAAATTTAAGGTTGAAATACCATTTTGGTCCCTGCACTTTCAAAAACCCAATTTTAAAAAACTTAAAAGTGCTACCTATAGTAAATTTGAAGTCAATATTAATCAAAATTGATTCAATAATGTAAATAATTTTAATAAAATCAAAATTAAAATGTGAAGATATTTTTAAAATTATAGGAGAAGAAGACAATTTTTTTAAATTAATTTTTTTTAAAAAAAATCTAAGGACCAATTTTAAGCATTTTTTTAGTTAAGGGACCGAAAAGGAACAAATCTCAAAGTTAAGAGACTAAAATTGAACTTTTGAAAGTTCGAGGACTAAAATAGAACAAAACTCAAAGTTCAAGGACTAAAATTTGAAAGTTCAGACCCGAAAATAGTATAGAGATGAAAGTTGAGGGAACATAATGGTATTTTACTCCAAATTTAATTTTGTCAACTAATATTAAGAAGTTTAATGAAACAAGGTTTACGACACAAAAACTTGCAGGGATGGAACATGGAGTGAAGGAGGACATTGTGACACAGATAAGGAGCCAGAAAGAGATAAAACAAAGCTGAAAGCTGAACCAGAAAACAATATTTTCATTTCAGATGTAATCAAACAAATGGATTCTGTAAAACATAAGGTTCAGTTCTTGAATATCACATATTTAACAGAATTCAGAAAGGATGGTCATCCTTCAAAGAACCGCGAGCCTGGCACGCCTGATAAAGCTCCACAAGATTGTAGTCACTGGTGCCTGCCCGGAATACCAGACACGTGGAATGAACTTGTTTATGCTAATCTATTGACAAAAGGATTTAGAAAGTCGGGCTAAAATAACTAACCTCATGTTAAGAACTCTAGTTTCCATAACCATACAAAAACGCAAGTTTGCTTCAGTCAGCTTCTTTTTCAGTGTTTTCATCTGCGTTCACTTCACTAGTCTTCATTTCCTTGACTTTCTCAAGCTGCCTCAAGAGATTCAACCTTTCTTGTCCATATGTAGATGGTATCTGTCCACATTATTCATTTCACTCATATAAATTAACATTAAAAATAAATTCCAGCAGTAAAACTGTTGAGTGCTCTAGGAAGTCATACCAAGGCTGGAACATATCTCTGTATTGCAGCCAGAATAGCTGCATGTCCAACTGCAGTAACCTGGAAATATGAGTGAATACGTCACAAGAAATCAAACAAAGGCTGTATATCGAAAAAAACATGTTTCTACCCATTGTATAAAATGCTAATTTAAATAAACAGGTAAAATTCAAAGAAAATAAAAACAGAGAACAAAATCACTATCAAAAAGAGAGCCCCAAATTATTAAGGTAAAGAAGCTAGAATCTGTAAACGTTTTTGGTGAACAGTTTCTTAGTCTAAGAATGGGCAAAATAAGTTTGAACAAGATTCTTAGTTCATATTGCTGACAAAGTTCACAAGTAACAAACTCAAGGGCAAGAGGGTTTGAGTAGAGCATGTTGTTGAGGAGATTGATCTCATGACTGACTATTTTTTTCATTTTAATATATTACAAGGAGATCGAGAATCTTTGTCGTCATGACCATCTTGGGAGAAACTTGGGTTGAGGAAAAGAATGGTCTATCTTAGGATAGGAGAAAAAGGCATGAATAACAGATCAGAGAAATTTGTTGTTACTGTTCTAGATAGTCTTTAATAATTATTCTACATTGATTTCTAGTAGAAGCATCCCTGTTCTAGGAGAAATTTAGCACTCTCAAAAGGTTATTGATATTGTAATTTCATAGTTGAGATTGCTATTGCAACAAATTTATCTCTACTGTTTTCTTTCATATTCTATATTTGGATATTTGACACATCCCGTATAATTGTTGGAAGTAGGAGTGCTTCCACTTTGCTTATTTCATTTACCAAGTTATGAATATTAATAAATGATTAAAAAAACATCACAAAACATGTCATGATGAAGCAAACAACTTAGACTGATTAGTGAAGTGATGATAAAGAAAAAACTAATCATACCAACCACGAAAACTTTTTCATAAATGTAGAGTAATGAAACGTACTGGAAGAAGCATCAATACACCAATTGGGACAACAGATGCTAGGTCAGTTAGTGTTCTTTGTAGAGCTTTCTTTTCTTTCCCAGTCAACTCGTCTCCAATCAGAACTCTCCTAAGCAATCCCATCGCAGCAGCAACATCAATAGCTAGAAGTTGAGTGCCTTGCCATACATCCTGCCAAACAAATAATGCCTCCATAAATGATTTTATTCATATGCTGAGGTAGATAAATCAATCAATTATATACCAAAACGGCATGAAAAAAAAAATAAAAAAAACAAAAGTGACTAAGGTTAGATGATGACAAGTGTTGGAGGTTGATGGTTGAGGTTTATTTCCAGATTTCCATCAAATATTTGTAAGTTGTTAAAAGTTTATAAGCATATTGATTTCCTAAAAAGTCGAGATAGTATGAAAGTAGAAACCGCGATATCTTTATATAGGCTGGAAGGAATATGTAGGCCTTGCTTATGATCTAAAATATTTTTAACACCAAAGATGTTCACCATGGAAAGAAGGATGAGAAAGGGGCTAGACGGTTGTATTACTCATACCGTACTGGTTTCCTTTAGCTTGTCGATAGATTTTTCAATAATATCGTCTTTTTTCTGAATTGGCACTAGTTGACTATTCTCAGATTTGCGGAAACTACTGGCTGCATAATCTGTATCCTTTTGATCCTGGAGAAAGAAAGATATATGAGATAGTCTGTAAAATAGAGAAAAAACTCAAATTTAATGAAAAAGTATAGACATCTCAAGTGTTTGTTCATTTAACCTTCCGTAGTAAACAGTGTTGATATGGTTGAAGATTTAGGAAAGAATGCTTGAGTGGTTACGAAAATATATTTACAAAGCGAGTCTAATGTCACGACCAAAATGAACAGAAACAATGTCAAGAGTGTGTAGCTAACTAGGGAGGGCATTGCATTCAGTTGTATAGTGTTGAACCAAAAGTTTTTAGTCACTGTTACACAATAAGGGAAATGTTCATCGCTATAGTAAGTCACTAGACTGTATTATTATTGTAGTTGAATGCACAAAATCGTGCTAGTCAATTGCCAAAAAAGTAAAATGAAGCAACAAGAAGTCTAGCTTAGGAGTTCGATAGGGTCCTCGGGGCATTAGTCACTTAGTTAGGTGTTATAATGGAGGGTAGTTAGTTTGTTAGTATCCAAGCCTATATAATGTACTATTCTCCCTAATAAATGGACAAGTATAATGAACATTGACTCATATTGAGTGAGGGACCCATTGATAGATGCTATCAGAGTATTTAAGAAAAACTTCTTAACGGCCGGCTAAACTTCAAGAAAAAACAAAAAGATGAATAGCAGCATATCCTTGGAGTTTGTTTCAACTTTTCGAAAACTTCAGCTTCTTTTCATTTCATTTTATTAATTGACCGTTTGTTTCTTGTTTAAAAAACAACATACTTGTTAGCTGATATAATTAAATTTATCCCAACCTATGAGCTTAAATTTTTAGGTTGATGATATACATAATTCATCATGGTATCAGAACAGAGGTTCTGAGTTCGAATCTCTGCCAAGTCATTTCCTCCCCATTTAAATTAATTCCACTTATAGGACATTTCTAAAATTTCCAAGTCCACAAGGGGGTGTGTTAGTTGATATAATTAAATTTATCCCAACCTATCAGCTTAAGTTTTTAAGTTGATGGGTGATTTACATAATTCAACCTACTAAATATGTACCTCATCAATTTCTGATTCTTCAGAGCTTCTCTGAACCCGTTTTTCAAGTTCAATTAATTCATTTCGGAGAAGTTCAAAACGATGGAATTCATTCAATTCTTTGTCTGTTACAGCTATATCAGATGTTTGAGGTCCAATTCTGTCTTCCTGCAATTGTAAAATGGTACTTCAATATATCACAATTAAGAATGTAGATTTGGCTGCGAACTATAAACTTCAAATTCTAGACCTATTTTCCTTCGAAGAACAAAAGACAGCCTAATGTGCCTTCAGATATTAAAAACATGTCTTGGCTGAGTGTTTGGGTATCCTTCTACATATGATAATTGATAATGATGACTAAATGTAACAAAGCACCTTATTTCCTCATATCAGGTACAATAAACATCTAATAAATTTTTAATTCTATTTTATAAGAAACAGAATTTAAAGTTTTAATTTTCAAGGCTAGTAAATGAAAATGTGGAAGAAGAATTCAGAGACGTGACTACAATGACAATTTTCACAATAAGAGATCTTGAATTTTCTCAGTTAAAGAAATAGCAAAGCATACTTACGAGTAGCAAAACTGCAAAATGATTATCAAACAATGTACATGTTAGCAAAAATTCTAAATACAAAGAATATTGCTTCCTCCCAAGATTTTAGCTTAGAACTCCTACGATAATTCACATCACAAGCTCACACATTCTTGAGAAATTGTAAGTAGGAAGAGAACTGTACTTTTTTTGAACCGGAAACATTTCATTTACGATCGAGTAAATGAAAAGAAGCAATGCTTTGGATACAACTCCCAAGGGGAAAAAACAAAAGATAAACCTGGAAACAATTGGTGAAAGAAAGAATTGATAAGGATGACAACCTGAACTGGATCTCCATATTCATATGGTATTGTCCATTTTAGGAATAAACCCTTGTGACTTTGTTTTTTATTTCACCCAAAAGACGTCATACCAATGGAGATGGTTATCATTACTTATATACTCATGATCTTCTCCTCTTCTAAACAATGTGAGACAATTTTGTTGGTTTTTACAAAATCCTCCATCGAATCTCTCTGTGGGTTCGTCTTCTGATTCGGCACTAGATGATTATATCCTCCCTTTGAACAAAAACCGATCATCCCCTCAAATAGTCAATTCGTCTATGCGAGATTCCATGCCAACTCCTTTATCGTGAGAGTACACCATTGGTCAGATAGAATACATTTTCGCAAATGAATATTATATCCGACTGACTCCTTTTCTCTTGAGAGTACACTGCTAGTCAATTTGTTTAGCTCGCATCTATACCAAACTCCTCTTCTCCTGAGAGTACACTACCAGTCTGGTAAAGCTACCTCAAATTTGTGTCAACAAGCTTCAAATGTTTGTCCTACTCCTACACCAAGGCAATCTACCGATATGGTCAAGTTAGAGGCACAACTCTAATACCAATTGATAAGAATGACAACCCTACAAAGATCTCCACATCAATATGATATTGTCCACTTTTAACGTACACTTTCGTGATTTTATTTTTTGTTTCACCAAAATGCCTCAAACCAATGGAGATGGTTATCATCACTTATATACCCATCATGATTTTCTCCTCTTCTAACCAATGTGGGACAACTTTCTTTGTATCCCAACAATAATACCAAAATACAACCTAGATAATCAAAACTAAATGGACAAAAGAGAAGAAAACAAATCTTAAAAATCAGCAGCAAGTAAGCGAACAGCTACTGAAAGCAAAAAGGAGCAAAAAGCCGAACTAAAGCTAAACAGATTGAGCAAACAAGTGACTGAGAGCTGAGTGTGCCAAAAGACCAAACAAAAAACTTTCCCAGATAAAACTTTATCATCCCAAGATTGCTGGTACAAACAACTTGGGATGGTCATGCTTCTTTAAATCCGAATGTCCTCAGAGGAAAATTTACAAATGAATTATAATCTATATCAGGGTACGAACGCATCAAAACAAACGTTTATACACACAACCTATACATACACAACCACTAACAGAATAAAAGAATGAATTAAGGATACAGTACACACAAAAAATGAATTGCGTAACTTTTGCCTTAACAAATTCGACAAACACATTCAATGCTTTATGGTACAACAATGACAATAGATTGTCACAAAAACACATCAAATAAATGTAAAAAAAACCCAATTAAATTAAAAAACAATAATTAAAAAAAAGCGACATACTGAATCATTGTCGCCTGACTCGGGATCAGGTTGCCAAGTAGAAGGGACCATAAAGTTCCATAGTCTCCGTGATCTACAAAAAAAAACAAAATATGTATATACTTAAAATAAGGTAAAACCAACGACAGGAAACCCAACTATTCAAAATTGTAGTCATTGAAATGAAGCTTCTCAAATTCAAGTAAGATGTTCTTGCCTGTTGCTAGTGACTGTCTTAGCCGTCTTTTTATTTTTTGCATTTAGATATTCACGTTTGTTGCTACAGGAGGATTGTTCTAGACTTTCATCATCTACCTAAAATCAAGTACAACTATTCAAAAATGATGATTCGAAATGTATAGTTCTGTAAGCATCATGACAAGATGCAAATAAGAGCATAACAGTAAAGAATAAACAAATTATTATTTTTGTTGGTTATGTTAGATTTAATTAGATTTGATTAGATTTGATTAGATTTGATTTTATTCTTGTAAATATAATAAGGAGAAAATATCTTATTATATTATTTATTTTATTTTTCCCTTCTAGCTAGGAATGTTATGTTTCCTATTTAAGAGAACCTTGTGTATTTTAGTTTAATAGAATAATAAGATTAAACTATTCCCTTATTATTTTCACATGGTATCAGAGCCTAAAAAAACAAAAATACAAAAAACCCTAACCCTACACCAGTCAAACCCTAATTTGACCCCAGCAGCCGCATGAACAGTCGCCGCCGCATGAACAGTCGCCGGGTCGCCCTCTGTGTTCGCCGTTCGGGAACCGCCTCAGTTCACCGAGACTGCCCGCGCCTGGTCGCCCTCTGTGTTCGCGTTCGCCGTTCGGGATCTGCCTCAGTTCACCGAGACTGCCCGCTCCTGCCCGTGCCTGTTCGTCGTTCGGAATCGTAGGCGTTCGTCGGGGCTCGTCGACGCAAGTTCATCCTCATCGGGGCTGGTCGGCGCAAGTCCGTCCTCGTCGGGGCTCGTCGGCGCAAATCCTGTCCTCGTCGGCGCTCGTCTGCAAATCTGTTTTTCGTCGCTGCAATCTGCTCTGTTCACGATCTGTGTTTGTTGTGATCACGGGTTTGTGGTGGTCGCCGATTCCAGACAGCAGCGGCGACTCTGTCTCGCCTCGTATCTCTGCTTAGTGACGGTTATCACGTTCCAAATCGTCCCTATTTTTGATATGGCAGAGGATAAAGGGCTGGCTGCGAGAACCTCTAGTCCAACTATACAGATAACAACTATTAGGTTGAACGGTGACAACTTCCTTCGGTGGTCACAAAGTGTTCGTATGTTCATCCGCGGTCAAGGAAAAATGGGATATTTAACAGGAGAAAAAGAAAT
>JBBMEG010000024.1:7998669-8017756 GCA_037832605.1 Cyclanthera cordifolia
TTTCCTATTTAAGAGAACCTTGTGTATTTTAGTTTAATAGAATAATAAGATTAAACTATTCCCTTATTATTTTCACAATTTTCAATAAAAGTCTCGGAAGAGAATATCTGAATTAGAGAGATGCATCATCTTTGACTCAATCAAAACCACATGAAACAAACTATTTACTACAAACATAATGATGTGAGATTAACATTGCAAACTTGCTCTTGCAGGCTTAACAGTTGATAAGGTTTTAATTTTTACATACTTTGATATTCTGTTGCGACATAACTTCGGAAAATTTTGCTCCGGTTTCTTTTATACATTGTTGGTTATTCCAATATCTAATATTTCCATATTAGAGATTTCCATATTAACACCATCGCAAGAAAAAGAACTATCAGCTTGTCATCACATCTTACTTTACTGTCTGTCCTTCATATTCCAAAACTAGCATGTAATTTACTATCTGTCAATAAAATTTCCAAAGATTCTCACTGTTGTGTTATTTTCTTTGATTCACACTGTGCCTTTAAGGATCGCATATCGGAAAAGATGATTGGACGTGCTAGAATGCTTGATGGTCTTTATTACTTTGAGGACGTGTCAACTAGTCATAAAAAAGTTCAAGCTCGCTATATGTTCAGAGAATGAGAGTATTAGTCCTACATCTCTAATTCAATATATGAAAAGTTCATCTTCAAAGGGAGAAACACTACCCATTAATCAACCAGAACTTCAAGTTTATACTAGGAAGAAGCTGAGACAAAAGGAAAAAGGAAAGATGGTAGATCTAACACGGAAACAATCTGATGCTCTAATAACTGATCCTGATGATCTAGGTAATACACCTTTAAATTCCTCCACTTCTTCCTCTACTCTTGAAAATAATTCCTCTAATCTACCAGAAATTGATATCCCAATATCCTACAGGAAATGCATTTGTAATTGTACCAAATACCCTATTGAAAATTAACTATTGTATCATAGACTGTCAGATAACCATAGAGCCTTCACAACTAGAATAACAAATCTGTTTGTTCCAAGGAATAAACAGGAAGCCCTGAATGACACGAATTGGAAACTAGCAGTTATGGAGGAGATGAATGCACTAAAGCAAAATCACACGTGGGACATAGTCGAGTTACCAAAAGACAAAAGAACGGTAGGATGTGGGATGCAAATGGGTGTTATAAATACAATGCAGATGGAGCATTGAAAGATACAAGGCAAGACTAGTTGCCAAGGGGTTTTCTCAAGCTTATGGAGTAGATTACCGGAAAACATTTGCTCCAGTGGCTAAAATTAATTTCATTCGAGTTTTGTTATCTATTGCTATGAATGCAGATTGGCCCTTATACCAACTTGATGTCAAGGATGCCTTCCTTAATGGTCACCTCGAGGAAGAATTTTTTTAATGAACTTACCTCCTAGATTTGAGATAGGAGTTCAAAGCAACAAAGTATGCAAGTTAAGGAAATCATTGTATTGTCTTAAATAGTCTCCTAGAGCTAGAGCATGGTTTGAACGATTTGGAAAAACAATGACGAGCTATGGATTCCTTCAAAGCCAAGCAGATCACACTTATGCTACAAACACATTGGAAATGACAAGGTGGTTATGTTGATAGTGTATGTAGACGAAATAATCGTGATAGGTAATGATACTCAAGGAATAACCACATTAAAAAAGAGATTAGTGAGGGAGTTTCAAATCAAATATCTTGGATTCCTAAACTACTTCTTAAGAATGGAATTTTCTGGATCAAAGAAAGCCATCCTAATCAACCAAAGAAAATATGTCTTAGATTTGCTAGAAGAAACAGGCCTACTCAGTTACAGAACAGCAAAAACTCCTATTGAACCAAATGTAAAATCACAATCGACGATAGAAAATGAAGTAAAAGATAAAGAGAAATATTAAAGACTTGTATCAAGACTTATCCATCTCACACACGTTCTCACATTGTGTTGGAGATTGTTGAAAATACTCACCTTGTGGCCATTTGTCCCGCATTTGAAACGTGAGGATTCTTCAACACATATATAAGATAATGTGGGCTACTCCTCTCCCAGCCAATTGGTTTTGAGATGGATGCTCACACTTTCTAATATGGTATCAGAGCTCCAGGTTATTAGTCCCCCGAAATTCCGAGGACCCCACCCAAGCGAGCAAAATACTTAAGCAGGCATTTCATGATCCCAAAGAGTTGGATCCAACCCAAGTGAGTGAGCCAAAGAGGGTATTATTTTGGTCCACAAATTCGGATCTAGTCCAAGATGGCTTTCCCTAAATGGTGTCATCTTGAGGGGGCATGTTGGAGATTGTTGAAGATACTCACCTTGTGGCCATTTGTCCCACATTGGAAAGGTGAGGATTCTTTAACACATATATAAGATAATGTGGGCTACTTCTCTCCCAGCCAATTGGTTTTGAGATGGATGCTTACACTTTCTAATACATTGTATATTTTGTTAGTATGGTAAGTCAATTTATGCACGCTCCTAGTTCCACTCACTTAGAAGCACTGTATAGAATCCTGAGATACTTAAAAGGCACTCCAGGGAAAGGTATATTGTTTAAGTAAACCAACACTTCATAAAGGAGAAAATTGAAGATGGAGTTATATGTATCCCTTATGTTTCCAACTATGTATCCCTTATGTTCCAACTACAGAACAAGTGGCTCATGGTTTTACAAAGGTTCTTCCGAATGTTCAGTTGAACGGAATATTTAATATTTACATATTAGAGATTTCCATACTAACACCATGTCATTTTAAACGTTAATGATTATAGGAGATTTAGACAATATACTGTACTTGTTATCTTATTTGTACATTAGGGTTTTTTCTATAGAAGAGACCTTCTCTAATTGAATAAAGTAGAGACTAATTTTTCTCTCATTTTAGACATACATTCACTAGCCTTAGTCTAACCGAAAGATAAAGACTTGAGAAAATACTCATTGCAATACTCGTTCTTTGCATTATTGCAGGATAACTAACCATTCCACTGTTTTATTACCATTGAGCTCAGGAGCATGCCGAAATCGTTGAGATAAAATGAAATACCTGCTGAAGAAAAGCTGTTTTTGCAGTGAAAGATGCCTCCAGAAATTCAGCTTCTTTCTTTAGTTTCCTTATTTTCTCAAGGTCAGAACAAGCAGCTTTTAAATGTTCTCTTCCGGAGTTGGTACTTGATAGATGCAGTTCTTGAAGCAACTGTTCCAGTCGTTTCAATGCTTCTTCAACACTTTCCAAAGCCTAAATTATCAGAAGCATTCAGTTAAGTCTCGAAAATGAACAGAAATCAAAGGAAAATTTTAGAACAAGCAGATATCATGAATTAAGATGCTTCATTTTCTTCATCATATACTCTGGCAAGGAATTCTTATAAACATTTGGACATTTATTAGTAGATATATCAAGAATAATATAATGTAATGAACCGTTGGCCTAGTGGTTAAACTTGAGAATCTAGAGATTAGGAGTTCAATTCATGATGACCACCTGCGAATTAATTTCATATAGATTTCGTTGAGGATCTTATGAGAATATTTGAGATGTGTGTAAGCTCATCCGGCCACTCACAAGTATATTAAACCAAGAATAATATAATATGTGAAAATGAAGGTTAACTTATCAAAAATGATGTTTGTGAAATTTAAGAGAAAACAATTTCTGTTGTTTTTTTGTCTAGAAAAGCCTGTGCATTCCAATACAATACAATACAACACAATATATATAATATATAGAAAAAAACTGCATGGAGATTAGCTCAAGGCAAAAAAGAACAGAATCTCCTATAGAGACAACCCCATATAAACTAGGAACTAAAAAATAAGTAAATGTTTTAAAACTTAACATGGGTCAAGGCTGTATTAAAATATTGCATATGAAATGAAAAACAATATACTCAAAAGAAGACCTTGTCAAAGGATTCAGTTTCACGCTCAATGGATAAAGAATTAATTGATCCAGTCTTTTCAACTGAAATATTGGTACTTCTCTCTAGCATCTCATTCCTGAAAGGCATTTATTTAAGGTAGGTTAAAAGGAAAAAATACTTGCTACTTCAAAAATTAGATTAAAACTCCAATGGATAAAAAGTTATTAGTTCCTCATGACAAAAACAAGAAACAAACAAGGAGATAGAAAAAAGGTGAAGAGGATCAAGTAAATTATTTCAGGAAGTGACAATATTATATCTTCCAATAGGTTGATGTTTTGAAACTCTCATGGTTGACCTAGTAATCAAATAAGGATCTTGTAAAATGTAAATCATAAATTGCTTAGATTACATGTTGAATTCATGTTGTTCACCCCTTGAAATTAATTTCCTACAAATGTAATATGATCAAACAATTTTCAATGTAAACTAACGCAGACACTCACAGAAAAAAAAAATGATCTTATGAATTTTTGTGGAAAATGTCATGCAAATGAATAGAAATCAAATAAGAGAGAGTAGAAACAATAAAGTAAACCAATTAGCCTGACAATGAAGATCAAAAAAATTACAAAAGACAAGCCAGTAATCCCAAAGTGCCAACACGATGTATAACTTGTTCTTTTCCACCTAAAGGGATTTTTCTTTATTTCTTTCTTACTTTTTTGGGTTAAGAAACTAATATAGATTTAAAGAAGAAAGATTAACAACCTAGGGGTGGGGCTCAAGTAGAGGAACCCTGTCTTCCAATCTGTAATAATTTTTAGGGGCATCAGCATTTGGGCCCCAGTTTGTCCAATCTGTAATGATTTTTAGGGGGCATCGGCATTTGAGCCCCAGTTTGGGCAGATTGGAGTGGGCTAAAATAGCCTACTCCAATATTAGGGTGGAAAATATTAAAATGGGGAGTAGGTTTTTTAACCAACTTATTTCCTAACATGCGTCACATGTAGAACAAAGTTTTGCTAAGAAATTTTTGAAGGGGAGAGAAAATTTGAATTGATTGTCATACAACCGAATTTCCAAATGCAGAAAATAAAATGGCTATCGAAACAATATTGGTTTCTATTTGAGAAATTATTCATAGTGAAATTAAGGTACTGTGACTTTTTTGAAAAAATTTGTTGGAGATTGTTGGAATACTCACCTTGTAGCAAATGTCCCACATTGGTAAGGTGGAGGTTATTCAACATATATATAAGATAGAGTGGGCTACTCCTCTTATTGCCAATTAGTTTTGAGATGGATGCCCACACCTTCTAACATGGTATCAGAGCTCCAGGTTATTAGACCCCTAAGTATTCCAAGAACCCAAACCTAGGCGGGCAAAATATTTAAGCGGGCATTTCATGATCCCAAAGAGTTGGATCCGACCCAAGCGAGCGAGCCAAAGCGGTTATTATTTCAGTCCACGAATTCGGATCTAGTCTAAGATGGCTTTCCCAAAATAGTGTCATCTTGAGGGGGCATGTTGGAGATTGTTGGAATACTCACCTTGTGGCAAATGTCCCACATTGATAAGGTGGAGGTTATTCAACATATATATAAGATAGAGTGGGCTACTCCTCTCATTGCCAATTGGTTTTGAGATGGATGCCCACACTTTCTAACAAAATTGACATTAAATGTTTACTTTTTTTTTTTTTTTTACATTAGAATCATCTGCTCAAATTAACATTATATGTCCTTGAAATCCAAGACAATAAGTAATGACCCATGAGAGATGGTTTAGTCACACCATAGAGACAAGACAATGTTGAGAGAGACCTTATTCTCAACTAAACCTAAAACATCTGAATTTAACATAGCTGATATGGTACCAGACCTCAATTCTGTACACATTAAGGAAAATGCACAAAGTGAAATTGACCTACAGAAGTTAGCTTATCCACTACCCCCACCAACCAACTATTTACAACAACCTAGAATGATGAAACAGCAGTGCACATGCTTAATAAAAAACCAACACTGCAACTAATTGTTATAAATAAACTCAACTATAACTTTCTAAACATCTACGCCTTCTATATCCATATCTTCTGCTTCTTCTTCCCTCTTAAATGTTTACTTAGTATTCTTTATTTTATATACTAAGTTTCTAGGTTTTTATCTTTTTATGGCCAAGAAATTGAAGCCCTCCACTTTACTATTTAGTACTAGATTTGGTTCCACTAGATATATGGGGCAGGACACCTACGCCTTCCTAAAGTCCAGATTTGGAAGACAACAATAGATTTTACAATCACGTTCACTCAAGCCATCATTGGGTCTTGGGGTGCTTAAGGTGTTGGGTTCAATTCATGATGGCCACCTACCTAGAAATTAATTTCCTACGAGTTTCCTCAACATCCAAATGTTGTAGTGTCAGGCAATAGTCGAGGTGCACATAAGCTGACCTCGACATTTACGGATATCAAAAAAAAAATTTAAAAACACTTGAACCAAACACCTCTAAACTAGAATGACTAACAGACTCCAAGCCTCTATTCACAAAGCCACCTTTTGGGAACATATGTTTTAAATTATGAACATATTTTAATTTTAATTTTTAAGGAGTAAGGAGCAAGGACAGGGTTGTGATCCAAAAAATAGTATGGGAAGGCTTTTCCTTTTAAGAAAATCAGAGTCAGTATAATTTATTTGCTGAAAAAACCTACAGGAATGATGCGAAGACTTAAGAGCCAGTTCATAAGCCACTTCCACAGGTGTTGAGACTAAACTAAAACTATGTGCTCAAATTGTCCGAATATCTGTTTCTTTTTCTAAAACTATGTGAAAAGTATGTTGCCTTCTAAAAAAAATTGTCCGAATATCTGTTTCTTACCAATAAAAAATAAAAACAAAAATAATTTCCGGGAATCAGTTTATTTTTGTGAGGTCGTGCATGTATATAACCAAGAGAAAGGAGAGGGTGACAACTTACTTCAAAATGCCCATTTCTTCCATGCATTCTGTCAACTTGGTATGCCTGACATTCAAAAGAATTGGTTAAAGCGATATGATCCGAATGCAGCCAACTGATGAAATTCCATTATCAGCAGTGCCTTTGATACAAAGAGAGAGAATGAGAATTCAATTACCCTACAGATAGAAATTTTGCCGCCTTAACATTTGAAGGGTTCTCCAGCCATTTACTATATTTGATGAAGCACACAATCCAATGAGCACAAACATCTAATGCTTGGGGAATCGCTTCAACATTTGGAGGACCTTCTCTTTTGCGCGTATGTCCATGAGACTGTTTTAAATAGCCAGGATTACTTGGGTAGAATGGTAGCCAATCTAACTCTTCACAAACAACCTAAGGAGTACAAAATTTATCATCAATCCTTAATGAACCAAAATGTCTTTATACTATCGAATGATCAAAATCGGTACTAACCTCCACATACAATTGATAAGAACTTATTGATGAAAGGTGAGGATAAAATAAGACGCTCCCCCCTATAAGGTACCTGCATTAGAACAAGAAGCCATCTACACAATCAACACTTGAAAACCAGCACCAAACATTTCAGATACCCCTTAACGCATACCTGATGAAGCTTCCAAGAGAATCATCTAAAACGTCAAAACCATTAGCAGAGAGAAAAGACTGTGTGCTTCTTCCCAAGGCTATAAAAAACCCAAATATAGCCAAATCTTTCTCCAAAATCTGCATTAAGATTACAAGGGGAATCATTAATCTTTTTCATTTTCCAGCTACAATATAGTCAAAAGTTCGAATGATTAAAGAAAGGGAAGCGAAAAAAGGACAACATAATATTGCTCAATGTAAATGATTGATCCTCCTCGAAACAACAGGCTAAGTCATGATAATAAGCACTCCTTATTCCAAAACTTCATCCCTCTATAGCATTTTAATGCATAGTCGTTGGTAGTCTAATAAATGTCAAAGACAAGGAAATCTCTTTAAGTACACTCAAGACTCCAGGATCTCAATTCCATCATAGTCCAACAAACGAACAAATTTAGGTATTCAAAATCTAGTAGTGGCATCTGTTCGATGGAAAGTTCAAGGTGGGTTGGGATCAACCTACAATGAGAAGATAATGTATTAATCCTACAAAATTGTATCTCAATAACCTCCTATTCACAATTCTATAGAAGTTGCGGTCCCACATTCAAACCTCAATATTCTTCTAGTACTGTTTCATAGGTCTAGACCATATTCTTTAATCTTTCCCTAACTAATTTGGTATTTGTTGAATTATGTTAAACTACCAATCAACCCAAAAGCTTAAGTTGATAGGTTGGAGTAAATTTAATTATATCAACTAATACTCCCCTCACTTGTGAACTTAGAAATTATAGAAATGTCCTAAAAGTGGAATTTATTTTAAATAAAAAGGAAAACGACACGGCAGGGATTCGAACTCAAGACCCTTGTTCTACCATGTTGAATTATGTTAAACCACCAATCAACCCAAAAGTTTAAATTAATAGGATGGGGTAAATTTAATTATATCAACTAATAGTGATAAACTCAACAAGGCAACTTTAGGAGGGGTAAGATGTACGAGTGTTGCTCTACGGTTTTAAAAGGTTAAGAGTAATTAATTTCAACCTCGATACTTTCAGATGTAGTTAATCTGGACCATATTCTTTCTCTATCTATAGCTTGCTGTAGCTGCTTCTGTACAAGATCAACCCAGAAAATTACTTCTTCTGCACCCAAATCATTTTTTACTCTGCAAGCAGCTGTTCTAGAACCAAAATGAACAAGGAACTCTCGACGCAGACCAATGCTCTTTAAGGATTGAAAAGCTTCTGAAATAGGAATATATTCTACCAGCAAGTCCATCAATCTACCAGATATCTCCGAAATTAGAGAAAAAAACTGCGGGCAAGAAACTTTAGCTGGCCCAAGTTTCGTGATAGCAGCAAGACAAGCCAATGCAAGCATGAGGAGTGATTCGTCACTTGTACTGCCGGAGCCCACAGATCTGTCATCCATGAAACAAACAAATTTTCCTTAACTCCATGTTTGAAAATATCAGAAACATCATGGACTTAACTAACGTGACACATACAATGCAGTTGCTGCAGAGAAGCGAGGCTCTTGTTCAAAATAATTAACAAATGATGTTATCACCATCGGGATTTGCTGGGACCAAAACAAATCATAAGTTTCTGGTTGCTTGGCTAATAGTTCATCTCTGATTAAGCTCTCCAAGGGAGCAGATTGTCGTAGTAAACTGCAAAAGGGCACGATTATCAATTGATGCCTTTAATTATGAGCAGCAGGTAGAAGAGTAAATCAATATCAAACCCACTAACAACACCATCTAATCATGGATATCAGAAAACTATGAAGAACAATAATATAGTACAAGTCTTTTAAATATAAAAAGAATAGAGAGAAAATATAACTGTGTTTTGAAGTGCAGCTGCATTTGCTATTGCAGAATTACTTACATTTTCGTTGGTTGCAAAACTAGCATTGTTTAATTACGAAAAATCCATGCAATAAATATAGGATACTTGTAACAAATTCAAGAAGATCCATGTACCACATTTTTAATGTACACGATGCTAATTTTAACTTCTCAAACCACAAGGCTAAATGAGAGATCCTCTGGTAGTACTTTTGAAAATTTGAAATTCAAGTCTAACTTAATTACTATGTCCTTTAAATTGGTATCCAAATACCAGTTTACTAATAAAAATTACTTTTGTTTAATAATGAGTTGGCAGCAAGTATAAGCAGATCCAGAATCATTTCCACGAAAATAATCTAAGTCATACGAGACTCTCTACGCGAGAAAGGAAAAAAGTATTATATAGTTCAATATGATTTACCAAAAAAGGAAAAGAGAAAAACAATCCTTACTGAAAAGCTTCAGAATTATTACCTCCTCTCAACAATAACATTGACATCTTTGTCTCTACTATTTCCCCGAGATGAAATTTCGCTAGCTGCTTGCAACAAAGAATACACAGAGGCCTGTAAATAATACTCTCTTTAGATAACAGAAATAATTGTTTTGAGATTGAAATATCTACTGACATCAAAATTGTTCAGCTGTTAATAGTGCTATACAAAGAAAGAGTAGAAAAAGACAAACTCGAGCTGCAACAAGATGGAACCAAGGTACTAAGTTCGTGACAGAGAAGTTGGGATGAGAGTTCAAAAAACCATACAATACTGAGTATCACTTCTTTCAAATGTTTGTTTATAAGGAACACTTTCATTGATTAATGAAATTTGCAAACAAAAAAAACAAATATAATTAATCGTGTTTTAAAGCTGTCATAATAAAGAAGTGTTTTAATTTAAAATAGTAAAATGTATGAAAATGTTCGCATGTAATTATTTTTTAATTAAAAAAAAAAATTATCAGAGTGTCTGAGCAAACTTCTGCACAATGCACACATCACACATCAACTATTCTCATCGATTTTTTTTTTTAATAGTAGTATTTGTTTTTGGTTTCTGAAATTTTAGTTATCAAATAAAATTTAATATTTTATAATATAAAAAGCTATAATATTATATGCTTGAAACTATAAAAACATATTAGATAGTATATTGATGTTATATATATATATATATTATTTATTGTAGTTAACTTTTGATAGGTTACATTGAAAACAAAAACCAGGCTAACTCGTAATGGTTTACTATGTATGTGCCATGATTTTTAGAAAATGACATGTAAACGTTCTTGTTATGTGTAGCTCATAGATATTATATCATCAAGTGTACCTCACTAGGGATCATAAGAGATGTTATTTACAACTTATTTAAGAACATTAGAGGGATTGATAAGGGGAAAATGAAGCATAAGTTAGTTGTGTAAATATAAAGTTATAAGTTATTACCTGATAAGACAGCGACTTAATCCAAGCATTTCTGTCTATGCCAAGCCAAGTTGTCGAAAACCAACGCATTTTCGAGGATGCACCGAGTTCTTTAATAGCCAACTCAAAAATTCTTGCAGCATCATGCAGAGATTGGACAAGGCCATCATTATAATCTTGTTTCCGAGAGTCGTCTAATCTGGTCCTCACTTTCCCAACATCAGAACTGGTGCTTGCTTGGGGACTACCATTGACAGTTACACTCTCATCAGCTGAAGCAAGGGGCGAGAGGTTTCTTTGTTTGCAAAGCTGTAAATAACTTTTCCTACAGCCTATGAAACTAGGATTGAGATTACTGTCATTCTTTTCTGATAAAACAGCTCTTACAAGGCATCTCTTCCTTGAATTACCCCAGCTGGTTAGTAGTAGGCCATCCAATTGTGCAGCTCTTATGCAGAAAAAATAAGTAGGAGTTGCATTATATGGAAACCATGGAGTTTAGGAACTGAGTATATGAGACAAATAAAAGTTCGCCAACAAATAATCAAAGGATAAACAGCACAAAAATATTCAACGACAGCAAGAAGTACTAATTACCATTTTCTTCATATAAGAAAGATATAACCACGTTAAGACATAACCAAAGGGCAAAGATACCAATTTAAAAATAAGCGTTTCTCATGCATACATTGCAATTTTAGCTCTTAGTTTCCATTTTATAAAGAAGAAAATATTGCCAAATGAACATTAAAACTAAAGCCAAGTTACATATACGAATGTGGCTCTAAAATCACATGAATTGATCATCTGAAAACCAATAGGATAGGTTATCCAACCTAAACCAGCTTGATCATCATGCCACCGCATCTAGAATTTAAAAAACAGAGTCCTACTTCTATATTCCATCAACTATTGTAACACTAAACAAATAAAATTTAAAAAAGAAAACTATTCAAAAAAGTAGTTACTGAGTGAACATAATACTCAAAAACTTAAGCAAAGAAATACATAATTTAACCCAAAACGTAATACCCATTTAAGATTTCTTACGAACATCAAACATCAAGTTTCCCCCAACTCAATTAACCCAAAACAATTCAGAATAGGATAACAATAAGAACCCAAGAGATAAAAACAGAAAAAAAAAAAAACCCTAACAAGCATGGATAAAATCAGAAACCCAGAAGGGAAACAACAAAGGAAGCAAGCAAGAAATCAAAAACAAAACAAAACAAAAAGAAATCAAACATGATCATATAGTACCTTGACGGAAGAAAGGCAGTACCCTGGAATTCAATTGCCATATAAAAACAGAGCTTAAGCTCATCAAGAAGCAGTGAAAAAAGGAAAATCAGAAGAAGGGTGTGGAAGTAAAGATGGAGAAAAAGTGAGGGTGGCCTGGCGAAAGAGAAACTATCCGTATACGTGGAGAAGGAAATGAACACAATAATTGATGAATAAATTGTAACAAAGCAACAGCCACAGCCACAGAGCTTTGGTTTAACAGGGGAAAAAAATGGAGTTTTATCTTGTGCACAGTAAAATTTGCGAAGCTTATTCGATTATCCACAGCCACAAAGCATCGAGATGATTAACGAGCTCATCGGCGCGCCAACGTTCATACACGACGAAAGTAGATTTTGCTCCCGCGATAAGCTTTTTTTTCTGATAAAAAAAATAACGATTTTTTTTTTTTTTTTTTTTTTGATGAAAACACTCACCTCATTAAATCAAAGGGTGGCACAGTTAGTTGAATGTTTAGGTTATTAAGGTGTGCACCTTCAACATTCCTATCAAATATACTAAGGGTGGTTTCGATTTAGTTTTTGTTTGTTTTGTGTTAAATGGATAATCGAACCAATATCTTTTTATTTATTTTTCAAATTTTTTATCTCGTTCATAATTTGATTTTTACTTTTATTCTAACAACTTTCATTTTAGTAACAAAAACAATATTTTTCATGAGTATCACAATATTTACAATATTTTTATTTTATATTTAAATTAGTTATTCTATCAAATTTAAATACTAACATATTTTTCTTATTATTTATAAATACAGTTCGGTTTGATTTTTATTATTGGTTTTTTCATCATGAATCGAAACCGAACCGATATATTTCAGTTTTCTAAAATATAAAATCAATTGATCCAATATTGTTTTAAAAAATCGAATTGATCTATTAGATTAGTTTGGTTTAATTCATTTGGTCGGTTTTCAGTTTTTCTTTTCGCCCTTACTTGTGACCATGGTTTTGAACTGAATTTTCACGAATCAATGAAATCAACGCACTACTAATCATCTCTTTAAAATACAATCGAATGAGATTTAAATCGGGTGTTATAGGTGAGCATTAGAATTTAAAATATGTGTTACATGACCTAAAGAATATAATTTTCTCCTTTGAACAAAAGAATTATCATGTTACAATTCATAGTAAATATTATGAGTGTCCATGAGTTGAATTGAATTACGAGAATTCTATAGATTAATTAATGTGGTTGAACAATTCAATCTTATATTTTAAAAGTATATAGGAATATTTTATTTGTTGATTCAAACTTATTTTTATTATAGAAATTAATGCCATAACTTTCCTTAACAATTTAACTTTCATTTTATATTATGATATACATCTAGAGACATAAATAATATTTTGTAAAATTTTAGATGATAAAAAGTCAAAAAATAATAATAAGATAAAATAATGTATGCAGATTATATTACTTTTGAAGTTTAAAAAAAAAAAACTTAATTTTAATAATAAATTTGAGTTGGCTCAAGTTTATACAAATTAACTTAAGCTTACCTCTAGATATTCCGATAGTTATTTGAACACCAAAAATGTACTATTTTGCTAAAATTTCTTATCAAACTCAGGCAACTTAAGCACCGGCTCAATCACCATCGCCATCTTCAAACCGTCAAAATTTGACAAGCTTCAGACTCGTTCTAAGCCTGATCAATCACCAGAGTCAATTCGTACACAAAATTATTTGTATAAAAGGTCTCGCTTCAGACACCCCCTTCCCTTAATCCGGATATCCCCTTATATGGAAATCAGGGAAAGTAGCTTGAAAGGTGGAGCTCCGAACCTTAACAACAAATGCAGCAAAGCTAGGAACCAATAGGTCGAGTTGCAGCGCTACGATCCCTGTTCCGCAGCTCTGGGATAAAATTCCATGATTCGAAAATGGTCTCGAGGGAGAATACCGCAGCGATAAAAGAGCTCAGTTTCCAGACAAAACTAGAAGACATAGTTTATTAGATCCAATCATGGGTTCTGGCCCTCTTATCGGGGCTCCTAGCTTCCTTATGTCCGTCTTCTGTCGCTCTTTCGCCACGTAGGAACCCAACGGAACCCCTTATTCAGAGGAATCCTATGTACTTCCGGAAGATACTTTGATCTAATCAAGGTGGTATATTCCTTAATCAAACCTTGCATTTGCCGGAAACTTCCTATATCATGATCCGCATTAACAATTGATGAAAACGTCGCTCGAGAAATCGGCTTCGCTAATTTTATTATTTTTGCTTCTTAGGAGTTTGAAGTAAAGGCGAGGGAGGACTCCTCCTCCTGTTCTATTGAGAAAAAGCATGCAGCAGCGCCACGCCGGTTTAGAATTATCTTATAAGGGCCGAGCATATGATTGCCCCGCCCACTTTGCCACCAGGAATTGATGGGCCAAGCAAGCCCTAAATGAGTAAAGCCAAAGACCCCACCTGTTGAGAATGAAGAAGAAGAGAGATCCTCTTTTGAACAGGAAAATTTGGTGTCGGGGCTAATGAAACTGTATAAGCAAGGCTCGGGATATGGATTTCACCTTATGGGGAACAGCAACAGGCAACCAATACTTTTGAAGTGCGTTCAGTAGCGAGATAGCTTACCAGCTCTTTCGGCTCATAGCAGCATTATTCAAAGCGGAATCCTCATCCTGAGTCGAGTCCGCATTGCCATACGAATCGACATCGGCTGCAGTGGATAGGCTGAAAGCAGTAAAGCATCAAAAGAGGATCTCCATCTTGTGCGGTCTCCACTACCAGACCCGCTTTCTTCGGCTTACCATAATAGGATAGGAGCTGCTCGAAAAGAAGCTATAGGCGGGCTTCCTTCTTTCGCTCTCTCTGGCCTCTACTAGCGATGGGAACCTCGAAGCTGTCTGGGGCAGGAGCAAACTCATATTAGGCACTGACGCAGCATCAATGGTACAAGGAAGAGTCACGATAGCGAAGATCAATCCATCTCAATCTACACATTGCCTTGGGCATGCAACCCAAAAAGATAGAAAGACTGCTCGCTCGAAGAAAAGTCTTTTAGAGCCTGGTACAAGCCAAGCCCCTTCGATTCGGCAACAAGAGTTTGACCTTTTCCTCTCTCCAAAAAGGAAAGTTGTCTCCACAATGCCATTATTGTATGGCCGATAGGAAGTTAAAAGCTATTCTTATTTCTTCTTTCTCGAAAACCGGATGTGAGGGGGCCCACCTCCCACTCCCCCTCCCTTGGAAAATCAACTCACTTTTTTGCCCTGGTGGATCTCTCTTTCATTTAAAGCGTAACGGGCTTGGTATAGATCCGTAGCCCGCTCTGGGTCTTTAACCGAAACTGGGAGAGCTCTCTCTTCCTTGATAGAGCCGTCGGATTCTACTACCTCTTACCGGTTTACTGATCACATGCTGGTTATCAGAGTAGAAGCTGTATCACTAATAGCGGATGTTTGAACATCTTTAGGACTTCGATCCAGCTACTTTTTAGGAGTTGGTTTTGGCTTGCCCCTAAACCTCGTAAACTCTGAAAAGTTTCTTTTAGCTCTTTCAGGCATTCATATTCAGTCTCCGGAACCTCTACTACTTTATTAACCTTCTCCTCTACTATTATAATATAAATCAGGATATGAACTCTGAAACACTTTATCAAAATAAAAAAAGGCTAAATCTAGTAAGACATCAGTAAAAATATTTTAGGGATGATAGATAATATTCTATCATTTTGACAGGGTAAATTAACAAATCTTTCTACAAATTCCATTATTTTACTGTCATTAACCACCTCTGAAAGCAGCTCCGCACCTTTGGAACCTTACGGTCTTGATATTTCAACCTTACGGTCGAGTAGCTTACTATCCTATCTTAAGAGCATAAAGCCCCTTCCCCTCTCCCTATCGGTCTCGCAGCTTCGCACCTGAACCTTTACTTAACCTTTTTATGAACCTGAGCCGGAGCTTTCTGCCGGCCGGCCTATAGGGAGAGTTGAATGTTTACGAGCGAGGGTCCATAAGGTTTGGAGCTTTCTGCCGGCCGAAGAGTTGTAGAAGTCGAGACTGAGTTGTAGAAGGATCGGATGGTACAGTCCTCATCACGAAAGATCGATTCTACGGCGAGGGTTTAAGCGCATAAACTGCTTGGAGAAGGACTGAACTTCGGATATCTGAGCTTAACACTAGCTACAGCTTCTAATTCTAACTAAGATAGGCCGACCGAGACTCTATACCAAAACGACCTTGCCGCCCTCTTTTTCACTCCGGTTCAGGTAAAGAAGCGACTCAGGAAACGGCAAAAGCTTCCCGCTCTCGAGCCAGACCGTGCTTCTAGCTCTAACTGGACCCAGACGTAGAGTACATTGAATGTACAGAAATGGCTATAACAGAGTTTCTCTTATTCGTATTAACAGCGATGCGGCTGGAAATACCTACACCTAATAATAAGGTAAGCTTGGGTTCCTTTCCTTAGGATATGCGGTCTCGCTATTCTTTGTTTGCATTCAAAGGTCTTGTGCCTGCGCTATCGAGTCACGTGCCTAACTTCCAAGTAGAGCTAGTTGGAGCGAAGCTCACACACACCGGCCGATATCACATTCACTTGCTTGCCGCCCGGCTCCATAGTAACAAAGTGGAAAGTAGTCAATCATCCATTGCTCTCTTAGCCATTTTTTCAGGAATTCACAGAGATAGAAGAATAAATGCCACATCTGCTAGTCGGCAGGACGGAATCTCTTTACCTTTTGAAAAGATGCCTTTCGGGTATCTCTTCCAGTCAACAGAGGAAGATTCAAGGCAAGCTAATACCCCGCCATCCAGTATTATAAACCTCTTCCGTAAGAATCTCGCATCAGCTAGAGCTGCATTAGGCATTGGAAAGGTGCTTAATTCCGAGAGCTAACTAGCCAAAGAGAGAGGGAGAGGAGCGAAGCAAGGTTCTTATTTATTAACCCGAGATTAGAATGAGAAATCGACTCGCAATAAGAAACTTTAAAGAAAAAATCCTTGGGTTGTAAGTGGAGGGCCCAAGCTACGAAAGACATTGAGATAAATTGGAGGAATCTTATGGCTATATTTTGCTGATGTTATAAAGTGGCCTTGTTGTACCTCACTCTCGTCTTCAATGGGGTCTGCTCTTTTTTTTTTGGGAGAGTATGCCAATATGATCTTAATGAGGTGCGGGGCTTTGCATCTGACATTCGTTGGGCTTCCCTCTTCGGGGGCCTGCGTCCCGGCGTTTTTGTGCAGGTTGGGTAGCGTAGTAAGGTTAGAGGCGCAATTCAATTTGAAGAGTTGGCCCTATATTTCTCTTTTTTTCGAAATGAGATTCTGTCTCCGAAGTCCTTCTTGATCGATGGTCCCCATTAGCATTAGTGCCAATTAGCAGCCGCTTTTTTTGGAAGGCGAGGATAGAAGTCGAGACTGTAAAGGAGAGGGTGAAGAGCAAAGCCTATTTCCATCATAAGAGAAGGAAATGAAAGAAGGGAGCAGCTTCCGGCCGGCCGGCCGAGCAAAGAAGGAAAGGACTTTCCCTTTTGTTGTTTCATGTTTACGAGCTTTGCTTTATAGAAGAGAGAGACCGTTGCCTTGTCTTGAGAGTGAAAAGCAAGCGCAAGCGATAGAAAGTCTCGTCCCTCGCGCGAACGACTAGAAAATGGTGATCTCATTAGATCATTAGTGAAAGAAGGACCAACGACGATCCTATCCTAAAGGAGAAGGAGGAGTAGGAGAAGTCAGTCTTCTTTGAAGATCGAGGAATAAATCGGACAATTATGCCATTCGGAGGAAGTCTTCTACAGAGGGAAAGCCTGTTACGGAGATACACGATTTAAATAACGGAAGATCCAATATTTGAAAATTGTGTCAAGCAAGAATGACTGGAAAAGTGGAAACAAGACCGGATATAATTTGATCGTTATGAGAAAATTTATCTGATTTTTTTCCAAGTTTTAAAAAGTGTTCTAATTTGTTAATTTTCTTTTTTAGTGCGTTAAAAGATTTGAAAGATAGAAATAATAGATTTTATGATTGCTAATATCAAAATATCAAATGAATTATACTCGATTTAACTATTTTAATACTTTTTTGTGATAAGTTATACATTATCTTCCCACCATGACTCGTTATTGGTAGCTTTAAATATTTATCAAAGAAAAGAAACTAACTAATAGAAAAGAAAATCCCCATTTTATTTGTCTAATAATTAATAGAAATCAACGAGAGTTAAAAGTAAAAATTTGTACAAAATTGAAGAAAAGAACATAGTATTAAAATTTTAAAAATCAAAATAGAATAAATATATAGTATTCAAACCAAAAATAAAGGTTTGTGTTGTTATTTATAATTATAATTTTACCATCCACAACAAACAAATAAAGGCCAAAGAATTAAACTTTAAGTAGCATGATAAACATAATACATCAACTTAATAATCAAGATTACGACAAATGCTATTTGATTCATATATATATATATAAATACACATCATTCAAGGCTTTCGGATTCCGCACAAATTATTTTTCAAATTATTTTTTTTTCCATTTTTTAGAATATCTATCCAGTTAGTAAGAAAAAAAAACTCATTTAAATATATAATTTTACTAACCAATATATTTTATATACAAAATAAAGATATAAATATAAAGAAAACTATTTATTTTTCAGAAAAAAAAGAAAAATTCCGTCGGTTATTCCTGCCATGTTAGGGGCCAGGTCCCGAGAAAAACTTACATCTCTATTCAAGAATATGATTGGTGCGATGGAGAAGAATGAGAAGAGATCTCTTCTTAAATTACCATCTCTTCAGTTATTAATTTATTCTCATTTTTTATCATTCATCTCTTCTGTTAAGAAGCCAAATATGCCCAAATTTCAGCAAAAAACCAAGCAAATGCCGAAAAATTGATAATTAAAAAGACAACGACCAGAAAGTGAAATCCTGGAAACAACAAAACTTGGAAGGTGGAAACAAAAAAGGTTGCTAAAAGCCTGAACCAAATATAGTCAGCAATAATACCTAAAAAAAAAAAAAAAAAAAAAAAAAAAAAAAAAAAAAAAAAAAAAAAAAAAAAAAAAAAAAAAAACAAAAAAACAAC